>JBBPCZ010000019.1:15946855-15962994 GCA_037974445.1 Brycinus macrolepidotus | reverse complement strand
AATTGGAGCCTAGACACACTACATCTCTCATAATGAGTAGAAATATTAATGCATGAACTATTAATACATGAGCCTACTACCTGAAATGATGTTTCTGTATTTCATCTTTATTTGCAGCCAAGTACGCTTCCCACTGCTATTGCACCGAAATGTTAATACAGTTATTGTTAACACAGGATTAAATACTGAGTAACCTCCCAGTAATTGTACTTTACGGGGTATTAAGTTGATTAAAAGGCCCACTTCTGACATGTGACGCATCTATATACCTCTATATTTATTAAAAGTGTTTTCAGACAACATTCAAATAGTCTAATAATACTCATCTAAGAACGTAAGACAATGCACATGTACTTACACATTTACTCGGTCAGCAATACGTTGCTAACAAGCCTGCGTGCCATTGTTAGTTGCTGTGGTGTTGGACTTGCACTGCAGCACTGATTTGCGCTCCTCATAGTTTTGCATGATAATCATACATTCTTCCTCCGTGAAGTACGGTGATCGCGCCGTGATTCGAAACGGTGACTTGCGCTGTTGAACGCACCCTGCGCACAGACCGGGGTAAGTTCACTCTTGACTCTACTAATCAACATCTTACTGGGCTTCATAGTACCGATTAACGCCACCTGGGATAACCTTGATTAGTCAAGTGCGAGTTCGCAATTTAATCACGAGTGAAGTCAGACTTGGTTCAACGCGCTTCGTAGTACAGGCCCCAGATCTTTACCATGTATCAATAGAAGCAGGCGTCCTAGTCTGATTAATAATGTTTTCTTTTACATTATGCAGGCAGCTGAGTGCATGTGTGTTGCTTACCTGGGGAAGAGATGGCACCAGGATGCACTATGAAAAGAAGGCAAGCTGGCAGAGACAATGTCTGTGCTTCTGGTGTCTACTTGGCTGTTTCTTCTTCATCTGGTAAGCTAGCTTGAGTTTCTTCTGTTGCTTAACTGAAACTGCTATCTTGTTGTGCAATTAGACTGCTTTTGTTCTAGACAGATATTTTGTAATTAGGGTGTCAAGTGGTGGGAGTGGCTTCCACTCTCCCAGAAGTTTAAAAGGAGAAACGGACTGTCCGTAGAAGGGATCCTCATACTTCCAAATTCTACACTCAGCTAGTATCCTTTCATCCTATCTTCTCTATTCTATTTCACTACAGAAAATGTGCTTCACACCTATACCTGTTCATATCTCTTACAGCCCAAGAATATACACTCCCCATTTTTTCTTCGCAGCCTCCTACAGTGGTATATGGTGGCCTGTGGAACTGACAATCCTGCATCAGGAAAGCTGACTTCATCTCTGGACTGGCGTCTCTCAACTTGGTTCACTTCCTGGCCTGGATCACACCTGGATCACACCTGGATCACACCGACTAGATCACTCCAACTGGTCTCTCCTCTTTTCCTTCTCTCACTCTCCTCGCACAACAGGCAGAGGAGGGGGTATACGTTTGCTTCTCTCATGCAGATGGCGTTTCCGTGCTCAACATCTCATCCTTTGAATTCCACTGTTACTGTAACGCATCCGACTAAGCTCCATATCATTGTCCTTTATCGCCTACCTGGCCCTCTAGGTAACTTCATTGATGAACCGCATGTCCTCCTGAGCTCATTTCCAGATGACGACTCTCCACTCATTCTCCTTGGGGACTTCAATCTTCCAAGTGACAAGATGCAGACTTACGGACTCACGATGCCTCTGTCGTCCTTCAGCCTGTCCCTTGGTGAGTCTCCTCCCACCCACAATACAGGCAATGCCCTCGAATTAGTATCAACCAGATCACTTCCTATGTTCAATATATTGTTTACTGCTCTACATGTCTCTGACCATCATCTTCTATCTTTCAAATTCCCTCTTCAGACCCCCCCTTCAGAATGCCTACGACTACCCGCAGAAATCTCTCCTCTTTATCTCTGTCCTCTCTTTCCTCCTCTATTCTATCTTCCTTATCTTTCCCTAACTCCACTAACCCCTGTCCATCTTCTGTTGAATCAACTACCCATTACCTTCTCTCATCTCTCCACAGTTCATTTAATCAGCTCTGCCCCTTGTCTTCTTGACCAAAGCGTTCCTCTCCCCCGGCTCCATGGCTGTCCCTCACCAGTCTGGGATCAGTGCTGCACACTCTACTGAAACTACTCTACTTGCCATAACCAAAGAATTTCATGCAGCTAGATCAGCCAACCTGTCTTCTGCTCTGATTCTTCTTGACCTTTCTGCAGCCTTTGACACAGTCAACCATCAGATCCTCCTGGCTACTCTATCCCACCTTGGGATTTCGGGCACAGCCTGAGGTAGGTTTGCATCCTACTTCAACAACTGGAGGTACCAGGTGGCCTGGCAAGGGTCCCAGTCTGCTCCACAAAGATTGTCCACAGGTGTTCCACAGGGCTCAGTCCTTGGACCACTTCTCTTTTCTTTATATACCAGTTCTCTTGGGGATGTAATAGCCTCACATGGCTTTTCCTACCACTTTTACGGAGATGACACTCAACTTATTCTCTCTTTACCCTTCAATGATGATCATGTCTTAACCCGCATCTCAGCAAGACTGAGTTTCTCTTCATCAAAGGAAGTCCATCACCCCAGCCATGACCTCACCATTTCTTTTGGGAACTCGGTTATCGCCCTTTCACAGAAGGTAAGAAATCTTGGTGTCATGCTAGATGAAGATCTGTCATTCTCGCCGCAGGTTGACCGCATCTCCAGGACATGCAGTTACCTTCTTTACAACATCAGAAGAATCTGACTCTTTCTCACCACTTCAGCTGATTGAGAATGCAGCTGCGAGGTTAGTCTTCAATGTTTCAAAATTCTCACACACCTCACCTCTACTAAAGAACCTTCACTGTGGCCGCCCCCACTAAGTTCAAATCCTTAACACTTGCCTTCAAGGCCAAGAATGGACCTCCTTACTTATCTGCACTAATCAAGCAGCGTGTCACTTTTTGTCCTCTCAGGGCATCAAGCACCGCTCGTCTTGAACCTCCGTTGCTCAAAAGAAGAGGAAGACATGCGTCAAGACTCTTTTCAGTCTTGGCCCCCCCAGTGGTGGAATGAACTCCCTCTTCCGATCAGAGTCCCTTGCTGTCTTCAAGCGTCGTCTGAAGACTCACCTCTACAAGGAGCACCTTAGTGACTAACTAGGCCTCTTGTTATTGCCTACTAATTTCTTTTTCCCTGTATTAAAAAAAAAACTTTGGGCACTTACCCTCTTAACTCCATGTTTTTCTTTTGACAGGATTTGTTAAGGTGTAAGGTCTAAGGTGTAACTTAGCTGGCAGTAACTTGGTTGAATAGCAGATGTTGATTTAAGTATAGCTTTTCAGGTTTGAGGAACAGATGTGGACTACTTGAGCACTAGTGTACATCACTCTGGATAAGAGCGTCTGCTAAATACCGTAAATGTAAATGTAAATGATGCTCTGGACAATGTTCTGCTGGGTAACCTTGGGTCCTGGCATTCAAGTGGGTGTTATACTGGCACATACCACCTACCTTAACATTGTTGCACACCAACTACACCCTTTAACAGCAACAGTATTCCCTAATAGCTCCAGCTTGCAACTTACAGGACCTGCTGCTAACACACATTCAGAGGTCTTGTGGAATTAGAGCTGTTAGAGCTGTTTTAGCAGCTTGAGAGGGACCCACACAATATTAGGCGGGTGGTTTTAAAATATGGTGTACATATAAAACACTGTGCTTATTTGGTTTTTTTGTGGGATACAAAGTTACTCCCAAACGAAAATTACCCCCAAACGAAATTTCCACCGGGCAAATGCACCTCTACTAAAGAGGATCATTCTCACTCAGCATATGTGAGGCCTTGCTGTCCTTTACTTTTCACTCCCTCTCTCTCTCTTCCTGTTTTGTCAAGTGATGGTTCTGTATATGTAAACTCACAATTGTTGCACAAATTGATCTTATAGATAGAATAATGCATCGGCTGGGTGAACTTACAGGTCTTTGATGGTGTAGTAGAATTCTTGTGAAAACTCACAAGCTCATGATATTGCAGTAAAATGGAAAATGGACCAACATGAAGATTCTGAATGTTGAATTGAGACAATCTCAGCTGCATCCTTGTCTTGCAGGAGAGATTCAAGAAGTTTTTACAAATGGTGTTGTCTTTAGTGGCCTAGAGTTTAATGTCTTTGTCAGCCATTAGGATAAAAGTAAAGCGGTCCCTTACATTCACACCACAGCACACAGTGTGAAATTCTTTCTCTGCATTTATCCCATTCACCAAGTGAAGCAGTGGGCGGCCACCAGTGAGGGGCACCCGGGGAGCAGTGTATGGGGATGGTACCTTGCTCAAAGGTACCTCAGTGATGACACTAGCAGTTGGGATTCGAACCCACAACCGTCTGATTGTAGGGGCTATGCCTTAACCACTAGGCCACCAGGTGCCGCTGTGGTGGGTGTGGCTGCTATCTAAGCAAGAGGTGTGTCTGGCTGGGTATGGGCAGCTTACCTGATCATAGTGCTTTTTAAGTAAATTAAACACAGTTTATTCCATCATCACTGTCACTAGCTGGAAATATTGCTAGGTTTTTTAGCTTTTGGAGAGCTACTCAGCTTTGGGGGCGTGTTTACATTTTGGATGACTGCATGGCAAGTAATACCACTGTCCTCCATGCAGCAGACAGTGTTTCAGTGCCCCATCTGAGCAATCACATCGTACTACATAAATAAGAGTCCTTGAACAAGACTCCTAATGCTACATTCGTCTATGTCTGTGATATTATTAAATTGCAGGATGCTCTGAATGAGAGCATCTGTCATATTCATAAATGAAATGTTAGACAGTTCTCCCACAGTCCAAAGACATGAATGTCAGGTGAACTGGGGATTCTAAATTGACCGTAGGTGTGAGTGTGTGAGCAAATGGTGTGTATGTTCACCCTGCGGTGGGCTGCCGCCCCGCCCATGGTAAGTCCCTGCCTCGTGCCCGTAGGCCCCGGGATAGGTTCTGGGTACCCACGACCCTAGTAAGGATTATATGGTTACTGAAAATGAATGAATGAATGTTAGAAAGCACTCTCCACCTGTTAGAGCCATAGGATAGATAAGAGAATATTATGTTGTTTCTTTTGTGATGTCTGATATTATGGAAATGTTTAAAGAATGTTATTGTTTATTTGTAATGTTGAATTTAAGTTTAATATTGTTTATTGGATATGAACAGCTGTCTGACATCACGTGTTAAGTGCAGTAAACGGCAATAGTGCTGTACGTGACAGAGAGCGCAACAGTTTTTGACCGTGACTACGGACTTTTTTTGTATTGTGGTATGTTTACTTTCCAAAGAGTTTTCGAAAGGTTAAAGAAGTCGTTATTCTCCCGATGCAAGAAGAACGCAGAATATTAGAAACAGCACTAACATTAGTCAAAGACTTTGCATATGGATGCTTCTGGGTGGAACACGATTGCTGCGAGAGGAAAACGAAGTTGTCACAGACCCTGCTGAATTCTAGAAGGAAGGTAAACTAAAGTAGATTGTTTACAGACCGGTTATTCACAGAATGCTGAAGACGATTTAGCCCGGAGAAACGTTTGATGTTGGGTTGATAAGATGAACATGATCTTTTCTGCCTGCTTTGAAAACGCCAGTTGAAGCTCATTTAAGTAAGAAATCAACATAAACGCAGTAAAATGGCTGATGAGTCGACAAGTGAAATCGTGGATTCTGCTAGACGGAAGAGGGCGCCAAAAAACACAGAAATGGCTATAGAGGAGAAACTGAATAGACTTAGCTGTAGGAGACAAGGAAAACTGGCAGTGCTCACTCGCAAGATGCATGAAATTTAGCAAAGAAGTTAAAGACAGTGTAGAAATAGTGGAAGATGAATTGTCATATGACTTTCATCACCTATTTTATGAGTCTAAAAGAGCAAATGAAGAAGCGGTTCAGTATTTACTTGAAGATGAGAAAGAAGATGACCAGTCTAATTGGTACAAACCTAAATGTGACGCTTTGAAAGGCTTATTTTAGATACTGGAAAATGGGTCTCTGAAACACATAAAATCCTTAGTGAAGAAGAAGACAATGATGACATTGTGCCAAAGGATAGTGTTTCAGCAATCTTCATACTAGGTGCTAGAAGTACACATGGATCTGTGGCACAATCCACAACCAGCTCTGTGCGTGTGAAAGGTGAAGCAGAGCATGCAGCTTTGCTTGCACGTTCAGCTGCTTTAAAGAAAAAGCAGAAATTAGATGCTGAAGAACTGAAGTTAAAGGCTAAACGTGAGCATGTTGAGATGGAGGCAGAGATTGCAGCTTCTACTGCCAGGCTGAAAATACTCAGTGAACATGAAGATGCTCATGATGAAATGAACAATTATTATCAGTCACACAAAAACAATAGTGAGGAGCGCAAAAACATTTCTCTGATCCTCCTTTGAAAGGAGAAGGAATTTCTTTACCTCCTCCTTCAAAGTCGTCATCACAGGCATTGGGCAGTCGCAGTGAAGCAAACGCATTAGCTAGATGAATTCCTGACTCTACGTTTATGTTTACGTTTACGGCATTTCTCTAGGTACTCACAGCAGTTAAGTGGCCCTGAGAAAGACCTTCATAGGATAATGCAACACCAGAATGAAGTAACAAAGCTCCTAGTTATGCAACAAGGCCTATCCCAGCTTCCACAGAGAGAAGTCCCAGTATTCTCTGGAGATCCCCTTGCCTATAGATCCCTCTTGAGGGCATTCGAAAGTACAATTGAAAAAAAGGCAAACAGTGATCAGGACAAGTTGTTCTACTTAGAACAGTACACAAATGGCGAACCAAGAGACCTTGTCCGCAGTTGTGAACACATGTGACCAGATAAAGGTTTCAAAGAAGCTAAGAGACTGCTCCAGTATCATTATGGCAATGAACTGAAGATAGCTACATCATACTTGGACAAAGCACTCAAGTGACCACAGATCAAAGCTGAGGATGCAAAGGGCTTGAAGACGTGTGCATTATTTCTCAATAGATGCAGGAACACCGTGACTGATGTCCAGTTTATGGATGAAATGGACAATCCGAGTAATATGAGAACAGTGATCTCAAAACTTCCATAGAAACTCAGAGAGCAGTGGAGGAATACAATTTGACCTTCAAGCGCGTAAAGGAAGAAGAGCTAGGTTTGAAGACCTGGTTGACTTCATTGACTGGTATGCGCAAGTTGTAAGTGATCCACTCTTTGGTGACATACAGGAAGTGACCATTGATCCAGGTCCAAGTCAGTGGTGAAGAGCGCCAAGAGGAATTACGGTAAAGGAGCCAGCTTTGTCACAGGTGTCTCCCCCGTTGTTAGAGAAAGTACACACACTCCTAAACAGTAAAATCAGAATACAGTTAAACCTGCTGACACCTCTGAAAAGGTTTGTTTGTACTGTGCATGCAGGAAGATTAAGGAACAAGAGCATCAAGAAAGAATACAGTTCCTGAAGGTCAAAAGACGTTGCTTTGGATGTCTAACTAAAGGACACTTAAGCAAAGATTGTAAGAAATGACTAATGTGCAGATTGTGGTATGAAGCATCCAACAATACTTCATATCACAAAAGGAAGTAGTTATTCTGATGGGAAAACTAACAACAGTTCTACAGCGTCAAATGTCCTTCTTTCACTGGATCAGCAAACTTGTGGATCTACTGGGGCCAGTGACAGTGAATGCATTCTGTCAATAGTACCTGTGAAAGTGAAAACAAAGAAAAGTGACATGACTGTAGAAACATATGCCTTCTTAGATCCAGGACTGTCTTAACAGATTTAGAAGTGTGTGCATTAGAAGGAACCACATACATTGATCTTCCAAAGGTGCTGACACAACAACAGATTCCTGTGAAGAAAGGCAACATCCCTAAACGACATGATCTAAGTAAGTGGCCTTATCTGTATGAAGTGCATCTAACACACATTGAAGCAGATGTTGGACTTTTGATAGCCATGAATGCTTATAAAGCAATGGAACCATGGGAAGTGTTGAACAGTAGAGATGATGGACCATATGCAGTGCAGACAGTACTAGGCTGAATTGTGAATAGGCCAAACCAAGAAAGCACAAGTTTGAGTCCTGATGCTTTGCACAGATACTACAGATACTGAATTGTATAGTGGTAGAGACCATTGAAGACTTAATGGTTCAGCAGTTCAACACAGATTTTCCCGAATGGAGATATAAGGATAAAACAGAAATGTTTCAGGAAGATCATCTATTCATGCTATTAGTAGCAAAGTCAATACAGTTCAAGGATGGTCATTACCACATACGGTTGCCTTTGAAAGATGAAAGCATTCAAATACCAAATAATAGATTTGTAGCAATGCAAAGGCTATCAAGCCTGAAAAGAAAGCTCACAGGTAATCCTCAGTTTCACTGTGATTACTCAGAATTTATGGACAGCATGCTTGTCAAGGGATATGCTGAAAGAGTACCAGAAAAGGAGTTGCATGAAGACAGAAGGTTGTGGTATATCCTACACCATGGAGAATAAGATACGAGTGGTGTTTGACTGCAACGCGTCCTACCAAGGATTTTCACTGAATGGTCAGTTACTTCAAGGGCCCAACCTCACAAATACTCTGCTTGGAGTGTTGAACAGATTTTGCAGACAGCCAGTTGCCATCATGGCTGACATTGAATCAATGTTTTACCAGGTCTGGGTTCAAGAGAAGGATGTAGACCTTCTTAGGTTTTTGTGGTGGCCTGAAGGCAGTCTGGAAAAGGAGGCAGTTGATTACCGGATGTGTGTCCACATATTTGGTGCTACCTCCTCTCCAAGCTGCTCATGCTATGCTCTTCAAAGAAAAGTGGAGGATCGACAGGATAAGACAACAGATAAGGCAGCTCTGATGCTCCTAAATAGTTTTTATGTGGATGACTGTTTAATTTCAGTGGAGACAGAACAAGAAGCAGTCATACTGGCCAGGGACCTGAAAGTTCTCTGTAGCAAGGGTGGATTTCATTTGATGAAGTGGATGGATAATTCAGTAGCCTTTCTGTTATCTTTTCCTGTTATCTTTCCATGGTCCTGGAGGAACATTGTTTCATTTTTACTATGTACTGTGTGTATATTGTAGAAATGACAATAAAAACCTACTTGACTACTTACTACTTGGAAGAACAATCCATAGAAATGAAGAATCTAGACAAAGAGTTACCTATTGAACAAGCTTTAGGGGTGGGTTGGTGTACTGAAAACGACACACTCACCTTTAACATTAATGTGCAGAACAAACTTCCTACAAGAAGAAGTATCTTGTCAGTTGTTGGCTCTGTATACGATCCCCTTGGATTTTTGGCACCCTTTGTACTGTTAGCAAAAATGCTCCTGAAAGACCTTTGCAAAGACAGGACAGGTTGGGATGAGGAGATCACAGAGAAGCACACGACACGATGGACAAAATGGACAGCTGATCTGCAGAAGCTTTCCACCTTTAGGGTGCTAAGATGTTTTAAGTCTGCAAATTTTGGACCTGTCAAAACCGCGCAGTTGCTTAATTTTTCAGATGCCAGCACGATGGCTATGGGACAGTGACTTTCCTTGTGTTAACCAATGAACATGATCAGAAGTCGTTCTTGTTTGTGATGGCCAAGTCCAGAGTGGCACTACTCAAACAAATAACTACCAAGAATGGAACTGACGGTAGCAACTATGGCAGTCAAGATGGACAGAATGCTGAGGCAGGAACTGGATATCCAACTGGAGGAATCAGTTGTGTCAGGTGTCATCAGGACTCAAGAAGATGAAGCTGCTCTGGGAAAGCTCATTGCATATTATTCTGATTGGCATCAACTAAAAAAGGCAGTAGCATGGCTCACTTATCTTAAAAGGATGCTACTGTGCTTGAGTCGTAAAAGAGCAGAGCTGGAAAGGACCCTTAGTATGTCAGATGACAAACATGATGGACAGCAAAGCATCATGAATCATAGAATGATGACGTTCAGGAAAGGCTTTAAAGGCGCTTCAATCAGCATGCAAGATTTGAATAATGCAGAACTTTATCTAATTCGCTACAGTCAACGGCTGAAAGGGCAGAAATATTTACAAATTGGATCCTTACCTTGATGACGGAGTATTGAGAGTTAGAGGAAGGTTGTGTAGGGCAGAGATGCCAGAAGAGACTAAGCATCCAGCTATCCTGCACAAAGATCTCAAGATTTCAACCCTTATCCTTCAACATACTCACCAACAGGTTGGGCACTGTGGATGGAATCATGTCCTGGTGCGGCTTAGGCAAAGGTATTGGATCCTGCAAGCAAATTCTGCCATAAGAAAGATGTTATCAGATTGCTACACCTGTCGCAGATTGTACGCAAGGACTGGCGAACAAAAGATGGCAGATTTGTGTGTGGAGAGACTGACCCCAGACAAACGACCGGATGTTGACTACTGGATGATGATGGCTATCACACACTGTTGTGTCAAGTAGAGTCCATAATCAACAGCAGACCCTTAACAAAGATGTCAAATGATCCACATGATGTTGAAGCACTCACTCCACATCATTTATTACTAATGAAAACAAAGCCTACAATACCACCAGGATCTTTGAGAAAAGTGATGTATATGGATGAAGGCGTTGGAGACAAATACAGTACCTGTCTGACCTGTTCTGGCGCAGATGGACCACATTTACCCCTGCTGCAAGAACGTCAGCGCTGGTCCAAGCCGAAAAGAAACTTTGCAGTGAATGACATTGTTTTGATTGTGGATCTTTCAGGTCCACGAAGCTCATGGATGATAGGCCGTATCATCAAGACAATGGCAATGTTTGGAGTTCAGACGAAAGGCAGTGTTCTTGAAAGACCTGTGACCAAGTTATGTTTATTGCAGGAAGCAGTGTGAAGGATTGCATGCTAGAATGATTGCCCACAGTTTAAACAGACTGTGATTTCAGTTGTAGTTGAAATAGCATTCTAATGATTGCTTAATTGATGGCTGTATTTGATAAGTAAGTAATAAGTAATTAATGTAGTCCCCCTGCCTACACAATTAGGGGCCGAGGATGTTAGAGCCATAGGATAGATAAGAGAATATTATGTTGTTTCTTTTGTGATGTCTGATATTATAGAAGTGTTTAAAAGAGTGACTGTTTATTTGTAATGTTGAATTTCAGTTTAATATTGTTTATTGGATATGAACAGCTGTCTGATGTCATGTGTTAAGTGCAGTAAATGGCAGTAGTGCTGTACGTGACAGAGGGCGCAACAGTCTTTGACCTTGACTACCTCGATATCGACAGTCTTTGACCTTGACTACCTCGACTAGTTGATATTGCCTCGATATCGAAAGAACTTTAAGTTGTTTCTTTTTTTGTACTGTGGTATGTTTACTTACTAAAGTTTTGGAAAGGTTAAAGAAGTCTCGTGTCAATGACTTTATTCTCCCGATGCAAGAAGAACGCGGAATACTAGTAACAGCACTAACACCACCATCATTAAAACTCTCATTTAGACTTTATCTTTTTGAATAATGGTGTTCCTTTCCCTCTGTACAGTCCCACATACTTTATACCGCAGCTGTTATGGCAGCCCATGGTGGCCCAACACCTCACTAAAACACTTATGTTGTTTTTTCCTTTGTCACCCTCTGTATTTACTCAAATAAACTAAAAAAGACAGAGAGGGGCACAAGAGAAAAGCCTTAATCTGTTGCATATATGCTCTCATTTCTGAATACAAGTTAGAGCATATTAAATATCATTTTGCAAAGTTGTTTTTTTTGTAGACCAGAAAATTACTCCAGATCCACCAGGAGTTCCCCCAATTAGCCCAAATGACTTTCGCTCTGGGCAAATTTAACTCTACTAAACAGCATCCACCTCTCTCCCGCTCTCTGCATATGTTAGGCCCTGCTCTCCTCTTCCTTTCACTCTCTCTCTCCATCTCTTGTCAGGTGATGGCTCTGGAAGCATGGCTGTGGGTACTGGGGCTCCTTGCTGGGCCAGCCTGGGTACGCTCTCTTGGATTATCCTGTACTCTGCAGAGCAAGTCCATTCCTGGGAGCCTGTATGAAGAGGGAGATGTGATTATTGGAGGTCTGTTTCCTGTTCACACTGTAGCCCCTGTACCCGACCTCAGGTTCACTCAAAGACAAATAAGCCACTGCCAAAGGTGAGTATAGTAAAGTATAGTGTGTCATTGACATTATACAATAATAAGACAATGTTTTTATATTTTCTGAGAAATATTATTTTGATTGTGGACATCTTGATCAAAGATATATACACACTGAGAATCTACTTTTTTCTTTTGTACCACTTTGTTCAGTTTACTGAAGTTGTTCAGCTTACTGAATTTTTCCCTAACCGTAACTCTTAACCTAAGCATCTCTCTCTCTCTCTCTCTCTCTCTCTCTCCCTTTCTCTCTCTCTTTCTCTCTCTCTCTCAGTGTTAATCTATATCAATACCACTGGCTCCAGACCATGATCTTCACTGTGGATGAAATCAACCGAGACCCAGCCCTGTTACCCAACCTCACACTTGGCTATTTGGCAGCAGACACATGTCTGGCTGAGGGTAGCACACTAAGTGCTGCGCTGTCACTGGTTACGGGGCACGAGAAAGCAGTGTCTGGAGAACAGTGCAGCAGGGCTCCCAATGTGCCCGTCATTATTGGTGATGCTCGTTCCTCTGGATCTGCAGTAGTGGCTGACACACTGGGTATTTTTGGCATCCCCATGGTAAATGGCAAATACCAAAAAAAGAATATGTCCACCACTACAGGCACCATTGTTTAAATAATGATGTGCTTTTATTAACAGTTATTACAAGATGATTTTTTCTCAAAATTAATGAATACTAACTTACATATTTTATCATTAGTTTATTTATCTTTCCTATACAACTGATTCCTCCAAAAGCAAAAGATGAAAACCGATAACATGTGATTGTTTAGCTCTCTTGTTTTTCTCTGCTTTATGTCATCAGGTTAGCTACTATGCCTCCTGTGCATGTCTCAGTGACCATAAAAGGTTCCCCACCTTCTTGCGCACTGTCCCCAGCAATGCCTTCCAGGCTAAAGTCATGGCCCGTCTACTACACCTTATGGGCTGGTCCTGGGTGGGAGTTGTCTATGGAGATGACGCCTATGGAGAAAGTAGTGTGCAGCTGTTGCTGAAGGAACTGGAGGGTTCAGATGTGTGCATGGACTACTTAGAGGTCATCCCCAAATCCTATGCCCTCAGCAGGATCAGGCGAATTGTAGAGAGAATCCAAAGCTCTAAGGCTCAGGTGGTGGTAGTCTTCGCCATCAGCATAGATACTGAGGTCTTGCTGAAGGAAGTGTTGAGGCAGAATGTGACAGACAGGCAATGGATTGCTACTACATCCTGGAGCACTGCAGGCTACTACACTGCATGGAGTGGCATCTTCTTAGCAGGCACCATTGGCTTAGCTATACGAAGCATTGATATCCAAGGTTTGAATTCATATCTGACTCAGCTGAGCCCTAAAGGGTACCCAAAGGAGCAGCTGGTACAGAATGTTTGGGAGGAGGTGTTTGGGTGCAAATTCAGGGAGGAAAGCCAGTCAGGACCTCCAATTCCAAAGTGCACAGGCTTGGAGAAATTCCAGGTACAGGTACAGGTGGCCGAGTTTGATGGCATGTATAATGTATATAAGGCTGTATATGCTATTGCAAATGCTCTTCAGGACATGCTGGACTGTCAGCCAGGCAGGGGGCCATTCAAGAATGGAGAGTGTCCTGAGATAAAACCAATAAAACCTGAACAGGTAAAGAAAAACAGTTACTGAGTTTTTTACAGCTTAAATATAAATCATCAAAAAACTAACTATTTTGTTGGCAGCTTTTGCACTACCTAAAGGCAGTGAAGTTCACAACACCAGCGGGTGAGCTGGTCTATTTTGACCATAATGGGGATCCACCTGCCTCATACGACATCATTAACTGGCACATAGGATCTGAAGGAAAAGTGGAGTTTGTCAAAGTGGGGCAGTTTGACGCAGCAAAACGACCAGATCAAGAGTTTCAAATAGACCTTGAGAAAGTCATGTGGGGAGGAGGAAGGGGTGTCAAGGTAAAAATACATTATCTCATCATATAAAAAAGGCAAAAAAACAAAACCTGTTCCTTTCACTTCTTCCTCTAAATATTTTAATGTGTTTGATCAAAGAAGCGATATCTCTCTTTACTATTCAGGTGCCAATATCTGTGTGCAGTGAAAAGTGTCCCCCTGGCAGCAGAAAGGCTGTGCAAAAAGGAAAGCCCATCTGCTGCTATGATTGTATACCATGTGTGACAGGGGAGATCAGCAATGTTAGTGGTACTGTACAGCAACTCTGAATGTTGAGCTTTACCTAGAAACATCCCTTCTTTAAATCTCTCTCTTATTATTTAATTTTATATTACACCTACTGCACATTTGAAGCTTAGATCCTCCTGTGCATCGCTGTACAAGACTCAAACAGAACCCTGAGTTTATTTAGCACTTGAGCACTTTATTTAACAAAGAACACAAAATAAGCAAGCTAAAACTAAAAGCTAGAAAGCTGAATTGCTAATATGCCTGTTATTAATTAAATCTTTTTCATGCTTCTCTCCAGATTCCTTAGAGTGCACCAAATGCCCAGAGCGGTTCTGGTCCAATAATGACCGGACAGAGTGTGTCCCAATGTCAGTGGAGTTCCTGTCCTTTCAAGATAACATGGGCATCATCCTCTCTTTGCTGTCTGTTTCTGGGGCAGCTCTTACTGGAACTGTCCTTCTTCCATCATCGAGACACTCCTCTGGTCCGTGCCAACAACTCAGAGCTGAGCTTCCTGCTGCTGCTGTCACTCAAACTTTGCTTCCTGTGTGCACTGGCTTTCATTGGGCGGCCAGCACGTTGGTCCTGCATGCTGCGTCACACTCTGTTTGGGATTAGTTTTGTGGTCTGCCTGGCCTGCATGCTCAGCAAAACAGTGGTGGTCCTTGTTGCCTTCAGAGCAACTATGCCTGGCTCAAACCTGATGAGGTACTTTGGTCCTGTACAGCAGAGGGCAGGTATCTTCTTCTGTACACTGATGCAGGTGGGGATTTGTGTGCTGTGGCTGGCACTGGCACCTCCTCTGCCCACAGAAACTGCAGGAGGTGAATTGGGAGCTCGGGTGGTGCTACTCTGCACAGTGGGATCAGTGGTAGCCTTCTCCCTGGTGCTGGGCTACATTGGCCTGCTGGCTGCCATCTGCTTCCTGCTGGCCTTCTTTGCCCGAAAGCTTCCAGACAATTTCAATGAGGCCAAATTCATCACCTTCAGCATGCTGATCTTCTGTGCTGTGTGGATCACCTTCGTGCCAGCATACGTAAGCTCTCCAGGGAAGTATACAGTGGCTGTGGAGGTCTTTGCCATCCTGGCCTCTAGTTACAGTCTTCTACTGTGTATCTTTGCCCCAAAGTGTTACGTTATTTTACTCAGACCAGAGAGAAACTTAAAAAAGAACATGATGGCCAGATAAGTGAACAAGTCTATGTCCCCTCTAAATATGTCTTCTGTATCAAATTCATGGTTTTCTGCAGTTTGTTTTTCTTTCATACTCAATGAAATTCTATTAATTTACTTAAATAACACAGGGATATCAAGTACTTTGTTTAGTAGTCGTGTGGGCATTAAAACTACATTTTCATTTAATGATCAGTAAAAGTGAAAACATGACCAATCAATACAAAACACAGGAGAGCAATTTAACATTTTTATGACCTAAAATTTATGAATATTTTGATTTTCTAAGTAAAAATAAGTTAACACATCCTCTGCTGAGAACAAACTTATGTACAGCCTTTTCAGCACCAAGCTCTATGTAATTTAATAAATATTATGCCGTCATTTCCTAAGGCTTTGGTTAGACAACAAGCAGTCCTGATACACGCTTAATACGGTTGTCTTCAAATTAACCTGCCCCTCAGCAGGTCACCTGTGCAGACCAAGTTGCCATGGATGTTTAAAGACCTAGTGGTAAAAATAAGCCACAGCTAAACCCAATGTTAGCCTGCAGTTCTGCTTCCTGTATCAATGCGGGTTGGAGATGGTGGTGCCAACCCATTTTACAGGCCTCAGCATTCAATTCAATTCAATTCAATTTTATTTATATAGCACTTTTTACAACCAAGTTGTCACAAAGCAGCTTTACAGAA
>JBBPCZ010000019.1:15925086-15938031 GCA_037974445.1 Brycinus macrolepidotus | reverse complement strand
ACAGCTGATGACTGAAATTGTGTGGCCAAGACAGAGTCATATTTAGCTGATGTTTCTGTAAATTCCCTGTAATTCCCCTTATTTGTTGATTCACTACTCCCATCATGCCCCCTGAATGCCAGCTCCTGACTGCCAGCAAGGAGGTCACATCAATTAGCCAGTTCAGAAAGACCCTGTTTTTTTATTGTTTCATTATGTTTTGCCAAATGAATGTGAAGACCTTCATTGATTGCATGTTCAATGACCCTGCCCAGACAACTTAACACTTCCAGTCAGCCATTTCACCTTGACATACTAGGAGAGCTGAAAAGACCTGTTTTTTTTCCAGATTTTTGCACCAAATCAGTCTTGGGCATTGGTCTGCCCTGTTGTTTAATTTTGAGTCTCTCGTTGTAAGGAAGATTATTAAATAGCTCATTCTGAACGAGCTCGTCATGAAGTTGAACTCGATCTAAAAGCAATATAAATCCGACATATTTGAGCATTTATTTTCTGACATATTAGAGGAAGTGGAGCTTCCTTTGTAGTCTTAGAGCAGCCGCCACTGAGATATATATATATATATATATGTATGTATGTATGTATGTATGTATGTATGGAGAGAGAGAGAGAGAGAGAGAGAGAGAGACTTAAATCAAGAGAAATATGAAAGGAGAAAAAAGAGAAAAAATTTCACATTTCACATTAGACGTTTCATTTTAAACAAAATTTTATTGCATTGGTAGGAAAATGCTCATAGACATATGATGAGCAACCATATAAAGAAAGAGTGTCTAGATGCCCTTTAACACATAAAAAAAACCTCAGCATTGTCCAGTCTGTAACCCATACCTGCAGCTGCTCAGGCTAGTCTAACGCTCCCATTTTTAAAGAAAAAAAATATTCAAACCATTAAGTATCCTTTTTTATCTGTATCAAAGCAATTACAAAAATAAAACTTTAACCTCACAGTTTTTTCTTGAATATGAAGCAGTGTTTATAATTTTTAAATTCATGTCTAAGAGACAGAGAGCAAGCATATCAGAGCAGGCAGGTTTCTCTTCTGTACTGCAAGAAATAAGCAAAGAGTTCTATGCAAAACAATAGACAAACACATTTAGCTATCTGTGCATAGTCATGCTGAACATGTCCACGGTCCACATGCTGTAACATCCCAGTTCAATTTCAAACGTAAAACCCATAGGGCCTTAAATAGAGGCAAATTTGCCAAACCTAGGTAAATCTGTCAACGCATGTACAAAAAAAGCACAGACTTAAAAATAACAAAAAGAGGTGCAGGAAGACTGAATAAGAGACAAATATAAGACCAACACAAAATGCCTCCAAAAAAACAACAACTATCTTTTAGTTTGGTTATTTTTTTTCTTTTACAGTAAATACTTATTTCAAACAAGAACATTTACACACATGACATGGAGTCAATCAACAGAGATAAAAAGTATTTTGATACAGTAATAATTTGGTGTAGTGCATCTAGGACCAGAAACTCACTGGTTGGGATATGTTGGACTATTTACACAATGCTGGAAGCTTCGACTTAGGTCATTTTCAGTTTCTGTACTTGTACCTCCAAAGCGCATTTTATACCATTGACAAAAAGCTGGTGGAGCGTGCACTTACAGCCTTAAGAAATATTTTCTAACTGGATGTGAATTCACACTGGTAGCAAGTATGCGTACAGGCAAAACAGAAAGAAAACTCCAAAGTCAAAGTCTCAGCAAGAAGTAAACTTCAGGTTCTGAGGGAGGGCAGGAACCTAATGGGAGCACAGAGTCATCACGATAACACTGATCTCTGCACCCATAACGGAGTGTCGAGCAGGAACCCTCAGGCAAGCCCCGGTCTTCTAGCTCCACCTGCTCCAGGTAACCGGCAATATATGAGCCGGTGGAATGCCTATTGATGAGGTGATTCTGAGAAGAAATTAGCTTATTGCGAAGGACTACCTGGGGAGCACCCCCCACAGGTCGTTTCAGTGTCTCCTGCTGTCTTTCTCTAGCACGACTGGCTATGTGGCGTACGCGACTCTGACTGCGAGATGATAGCCTTCGTGAAAGAAAGGGAGGAGGGCCACCCTGGTCCTCTGTACAAACTGCAGAATTGACAGGAACTGGAGGGAGCACAGAAATAGGTGGAGGGATAGGGCGGGGGCAGTCCACCTCTTCTAATGTAATAAGCTGGCGAAGCTGTTCAGTTAAGGGGTCTGCGGACAACGGGTGACTGGCACCCCCATACATACATCTCTGGTTCCGCATGGCAGGAGTGATAAAGCTGTGGCTAATGACCTTGTACTTGCTCTGGAAGTTGCAGGAGATGTCCTCAGATGTCAAGTCACCCAAGCTCTTGGATTTACAGGGACTGGGAGACTGGTCAAGGTAGATCCCATTGTAGCCCTCAGGAGAGCCTGGTTTTATGGCTTGGTTTTGTTGCAGGGACTGAGGATATTGCTTTAGAGGAACAAAGCTAGTTCCACATTCCATAGAGTTGTACATAACATCAAAATCCCTCTGTGGTGGTTGATTACTGACTTGAGTCCTTAGAAGACATTCTGAGGACAAATATCCATTCTGAAAGCACTGTGTCCTGCAGATCAAGCCATTGCTGTCCCTAGTGTCCCAGTTCCTGTTGTACCCACCAGTCTGTAATTTAGAGCTGTTAAACTGATCTGACTGGGGTTTGCTGATAGGGTAGCCATGCTGATGTACCGTGCTGGAGATAAGGGGTTGGTGTGGTGAAGGGTGCTGGCAAGGTCTATAAAAAGGTGATGACTCTGCAGAGTGGGCATTTGCAGTGGGTTTATCTGAAGGTATGCTTGATTTAAAGGGTACATAGGGATTCCGGAAAGGGGATGAAGGTTTATATGTTGGTCTGTGAAGTGGAAAAGGCTGGTTTGAGAGCTCCAGATCACTGTTCCACTGACGGTCATAACGTGAGGGTGCAAGGGTAATGGTGGTACCCAGAGGATCCCCATCCACGTTAATCTCCACTTCCATCAAGCTACTGCTAGCTGAGCCATGACACATAAGGAAGCGGTCTGAGGCTGTGCTATTTATTGAGGTTTCTCTGTAACCTCCATATCCCCAGTTTCTGGAAGACCCAGTAGACTGGTACTGGTCTCTGTAGTTTGTAGGTATCTGGTCACAGTTGTCTTTTATTGCCCTGGAAAAAGGCAACTTTTTTGGGAAGGAACCTGTGCTACCTCCTGGGGTCACATATTCCAAGTTTAAGTCATTGCAGATATTATGATCAGGACAGTCATATATAGAGTCAGGGGAGAGTACCTCCTCATCTAGTATCGTAAAAGCAGCTGGTTCAGTGGTCTCAGGACTAGAAGGGAGAGGTCTTTCGGCAGGCTGTGGAGTTTTCTGGTGAGACTCCTGTATGATCTTTAGTGGGGTGCTGGAAAGTTGGTTGCTCGATGGTGGTATGGGCAACATAGATGGTCTTGGGCCTGATGACAGATTTAGGTTACTGTGTTCAGCGGTGACTTCAAACTGACCAATTAGAGCTGATATGGACCCGCAAGTGTCATATTCATTGCTGAGGGAGACAGCATCAATGAGGCGAGAGAGAGCACTGTCCTGAAGGGACATCTGACTCTGCTGGTTGGACTGGTGCACTGTACGTGCAAACGGGGGGGGGGCACGAGTGCTTGAAGAGGAAGAAAAAGAATGGGAAGCTGTGTTGGATATTTTATTATTTTGGGGAGTGTCTCTTTGGTGCCTCTCAGTCTGCAAGCTAACATGACAGTCAGGTTGATTGGAGAGACTTTCTGTAAGCCTTAAAGGAGGAGTGAAATCATCAGCTTGTGTTTGCTGGGTGAAGCCATGGTTTAAGGTTTCCATGAGGATGTTGTCAGTGCAAGTTTCACCTCTTCCTCCTATGACCAAGTAGGAGGTCTCACATGTTTCTTTAGACTCAGTGTTTCTGTCTTGGATGGTTTCTACAGGGAAAGCATTGTCATCAAGGTCTTTGTGGGCAGAGGATTCAATGTGGAGATCCAAAGATATTGACCTGGGCCTTTCCAAGTGCAATGAATCTGCAGGAGACATTGTGGTGAAGAAAAAGAGTGAGCAGTTGTTTCAGAATCTCACAAACCTCCAACAACACCAAACAAGCCATTCTGCACACAAGGACAAATGGAATGTACCACCAAGTACGACTGTGAGAGGGGGGTTTGAGAATGAAACCATATACAAAATATCTATTTTGTAATATCTGTTTTTATCACTACTGTTTCCAAAATAACCATTTCAAAAAATATGATCTGAAATAGTCACTGTTTCATGAATGAAAAGTCACAATAATTTATTTTTAATATCTATAAATAAAAATTACATCAGTGGAAAGATGTAATACTGAAATGTTTTGGATGAGGCAACCCGAGTAAGGCTTGTGGATTACCTGTAGGAGTTTCCTAGTCAGTTTTCTACTATAAAGAGGAACAACAGCAAAGACAGAACAAGACAAAAGCAAGTTAAAGTATTGAGGAAGAAAAGCGTGCAAGTCTGAATACTTCAAAGCGAGTGGAAACACAGTTGGCTGAAAAACAAAGGAAAGCATGTGAAGAGTTAGATAAAAGAAACACATACATTTGTGCAAAATGTCAAGACCAGGGCTGTTAACGCTTTAATAAAGCATTAATGCTATAAATTACTACTGCTACACCATTCTTAGTTTAAACATTCAGACAATCTGTAGTAGTCTAGGCTGAAGCCCAGCTGCCCAGCTGTGTGTTGCTATGATGGAATATATATATACACAAATACGATTTTTGGTATGGCATGCTGCCACTGACATTAGTGATTAAATATTTAAGTTCATGTGAACCATGCTATCACACAATAAAATGCAATTCAATTGTTTAAAGTAATACATCTAATACATTTAAATACACAATAAATCTGACAAATAATTAGTCTACGCTAGGTATAACAAAACGATCTGCTTTTAAAATTGATTTAAAACTTTGTTTACCATTTGAGCAAATAATACTAATGCAATTCATTATGATTAATTATAGCAAAATTATGCAGTTATTTTACTTGTTTAACAGCCCTGGTCCACACAAATGTTTCTCTTTCTTAGTATGATCCAGGGGCATAGTATTTTATCATGTAAATGATTTGGGAACAACTCTTGTCTGAGCAGTCCTGTTTGGGATGACTACTTTATCAACAAGTATTTTCACACTTGATAGGAGACCACTTTTCTTTCAAGTTTTTGATACTTGAACTGTATTAATTCCTAACATCTGACCATCTCAGGGTTTAGTCCAGGAAATTATATACAGGGGCTAATATGTGATTATACTTTTCAAAAGCTGTTCCAGGGTGTGAAGATTGGTTATAAAGCTGTAGACTGCAGATTGGTCATGAAGCTCACCAATTATAGTGTCAGCACCCGGGTCAGGTCCATTTGTTTCAGAAGAGAACAGGGTAAGCCGGTTCTGCAGGAGCCTATCTAAGGGCATGGATGCTGGCCGGTGCTGGAGGGCCATCCTGGGACCAACTCTCCTCTCAACAACCTGTTGTTTGAGGTCTCCATTGGTGTCCTTCCTGTCCCTGTCCAGTGAGTTCTCGGACAGTGCCATTTTGGTCTTCTTACGCCCCTTTGCAGGTGCACTCACAGTCCTGCGCAATAGGTGGTTTCTGAGGGAGTGCTTACGGGGCGGAATACCAGTGTGTGTGTCCACGGAACACTTGGAGCTCTTGCTGAACAGGCCACGGAATCCTCGCAACTGATGACCCTGAGAGAGAAGGTTCAGGAGAAGGATATGTTGTGCTAATTAATGATTACCTGTGGCTAGATAACTTTTGTTCACACACACACACACACACACACACACACACACACACACACACACACACACACAGACACATGCAGTGTTTTTACATGGTCACTGGAGAATAAAACTGAAAAAGTAAACCCTTTAGATCCTTTCCCTTCATCCACCACAGAGATCATGCAGATAATGCTAATCTACTATCTTGGATCTTGGTAAGAAAATCAGATTAATTGCTGAAGGTGTCATTGTAATTGTTTTGGAAGCCATTCTGTGGGCAACTGCTGGCCGTGACCCACAGATGGCACCATAATCCACTCAAAGAAGCTGCTCAGTGACACTTCTGAAATCTGTTACTGATGGACATGCAGCGTTCTACACAGTGCGCTACTGTTTGCATTACTTCCCACGTTATCAGCTTTCAATGTGAATTAGATAATCCTTTAGGATGTAATGAAATGCTTTAAAATATGCAAGATGTCTGTGCAGATGGGCAGTAAGAAATTATGACAGGAACAGGAACGTTAGCCAGCGTTAGTTTGTAGCATATTAACTGTCATGAAAAATCTTAACAAAAGTTTTCAATTTCAGGTTGGTTGTCTCATCATAGCTTAGATGTTCTTCAGGCTCCTTTAGTATTATTGAAAAGCAGCTGAAAACACTGCTCTACCTTAGCTTTTAGATTTTATTGCAATATAGACATGTATTTTCTTCCTTTACATGTCTTTTTTTTCTTTGCATGATTTGCTTAAATAGATGTTATTTTAGCACTTGCTGAAAAGTGCTATATAAATAAAGTTTATTAGCATTTTTATTATAACAAATAAGTAAGAATAAGAAAAGATGAAAATACCCAGATATTAGAAACAATTGTTATGCAGTATGATGTATTAACTACCCTAGCTGTAACTGCTAATTCAGCTGGGATTCAGGTAAAATGCTGACAGCAAAGTTTTGAGGATGTCATCGTGTGCCAGCAGGTAGGGAAAAACCACTACCACCACCACACCCACCCATCATCATGAGAGACACTCAACTTGCTCAGAGACCATCCGTGACATTACGATGTGGATGCAAAATTGACTTTAAAGCAAGCACAGAATACTGAACAAACAGAATTCACAAAATAACAGAGCCCACACAGTCAGATAACAGGAGAGGACGGTTCGCACACAGGATGACAGACTGTGAAGTCTTTTATACATTAAGACAGCATCATGCAGTGCCATGCCACACACTCAGAATACCCAGGATACCTTGTTAGCTCCTAGAAAGTGCAATATGGTATAGCTGGGATTGAGGACTAGGGGACTCCACTGGAAAGTAGAAAGGTTGGAGGAACTTCAGTATGATAACAGATGGCACAAACAAGACACCATCTCCTTTAAGATGTTTACAGTGAAGTTTAAAGACAAAATCAATACTTTCTTTTGTTTTTTTGGAGCTGGTTAAGTGGCCATAGCTGGAGATGCAACCAAATCTGTCAGTTAAATTGACATTATTTCTAATCTATTGATTTCTAAAACTTAGAAATGTTAATTAATTCCCTTATGGGTTCAAATGAAGTTAATGAAACCACCTCAAAAAACTTATATCATTGCCATTGCTTGTGTGATATCTCTGTCGTTACAGAAATGACAGCTTGGTTGACAGACTGTCTGACAGAACTGTGGTGTTGCCACTTGTCTTTTTAATTAAAGCTGTACAACTCAGACAATCCTGGCAAAGACTAAAGCCAGCTGTCATTCAGTCAGAAGCCAGTCAGAAGCCTTAAAACAAAGTGACATTATGGTTAATGTAGGAATGGCAGTATTCCCCCCACATATGCCGACTGCAGCTTTCAATATTAAGGTATAAATGTTACTTTTTTATCTAGAAATCAGATCAGATTGTGTCTTGTGGCTGATAAGGGATTCAAAGGAAAGGTTTATGAACTTACCTTCCCATAGATATCATGCACTGAGATATGGACGAAGATAGACGCCTCTGTCATCCCTTCCAGATACACGTGTCTGTAGCCTGTAATGTGACAGTTAAGGGAGAGTTATGACTAAGTGTGGAGTTGGAGATGAAACAAGGTTGTCAAGTGTGAAAATCAAAAAGATTGATTGGACTGTTCTTCACAGACACAGCTTTGTGCTCCACTAAAATTTTCAGTGAAGAATATTTATTCCCAGTATCACTAAAACATGGCTTAATCTGAATCCAGATCACCAGCCCAAGGATATCATTTTTTTCAGCAAAGAAGCTTCTGTACAGGTTCCTTTGATAAAGACTGGATTTCTTATACAGATGCCCAAAACAAAATTCAGTTGTCCTAAAGTTGTTGTGTGTATAGTGCAGTGTACAAGCAACATACGCAGATGGCTATGGAATCACCTCAACAGCATCACCGGGACTCAAACTCCTAACAACAGGGCTAGAGTTTGAATGGCTGCATCTCTCCCCATGATAGGCCTCCATCATCAAGCTGGAAGGGTTAACACATGCTTCTTCCAAGTCAACAGCTCAATTAATTTGGAGGAGAACTCTAACTGCTAATTCTGATGCATCAGCTAATAGACGCCTACACTGGCAAGCACACAATAAACCTCTAATTTTTAGGGGTTAACTAATTTTCACAGCTGCCACAACGACAACAATTTCAGCCTGTTCTGGAGGTCCCTCAGGTCCCTTTTGGAAACCTTAAATTGTATGATTTTTTATAAATTCTAAACTTACAAAATATTTATTTTAATTATAATTTGAAGTTATTAATTTGTTTGTTTGTTTATGTATTTGTGTATTTATGTATTTATGTATTGTGACCGCGGGCCGTCCTCACCGCGACAAGCAAGCGCACCTCACTTGGCGCTCTCCAAGGTACCCAAGGGAAGGGTACGCCCACGGCGCACGCCATAGAACACGGAGCCCTGTATAATGAGAACACGGAGCCCTATATAAGGTCTCCGAGATACGAGCTTGGGGAGAAGCTGGTAGGCAGAGGCTAAGGTGACGACTCCCCTTGATCAAGCCGGGAGGACAGCTCCCGCTCCCAACCAGGACGTCGGAACCTTTAACCCTCCAGATTCTACTCGGCACAGGCACCTCCTCAAGCCCCCATCACTTCACCTGCACCCCCTTCAGCACGTCCCTTCACTTTTCTTAACCATCACAGTAAATAAAGAGGACCTTATGCTGATTTAGGTTAAACCGATCAAGACTGTGGTCTGTGCCTGTGTCTGAAGCCTCGCTAGGTGGCGCTACAGTATTTATTAATTATAATTTTAGTTAAGCACTTTACAGCTGTTTAGGTGGTTAGGTGGTTTCTAATGCTTTGGCCATTTGTATTTAAGCAAGAAAAGTAAATTAATAAAATAAATTGGTAAAAATAAATTAAGAAAATAATAGCATAATGGACCAACATTCAGTCTGCTATTGTTACTGCTTTTATGATACAGAGGCTGTTTGTAGGATTTCTGTAATTGATAGATTTGGTAGAACTGGTTTGATTTTATGATACATGCAGCTGTTCGATGTCCTAAAAGTTGTGACACCCATGATGTACTCAGAAATGTCACATAGAAGAAGCTAGGGTTCTCTCACCTGGCATGAGGCTACCGAAGGCAACTGTTCTCTGGCCCACAAAATCTCGGCCAATAGGGTCATGGTCCCATACCAGGAAGCGAACTAGGACCATCTCGGGCATATGCAGTGTGAAAGACAGAGTTTCCTCCCACACGGGGTTAAAGCCTGCAATAGTAACGATGGAGGAGGTCAGCAAAATACAGACCCAACACACAAATCACACACACACACACACACACACACACACACATGCAAGCACATTTTCACAGTCTTACATCTTCCAAGATAGCATCAAAGCCAGGGAGACATATTTTGCCAACATATGCTGCTATTCAACCATGTTACAAAGCACAACTGCACCAATCACTTGCATAAAAAGCTTACCGTTATCATCAACAACTCGAGTCTGTTCTTTACAGCAGTCCACTGGAAGACCAATGATCTCCACCTCCACAAATGGATCAATAATCTGAGAAAAAGAAAGATAATTTTCACTTCTTATGAATATTTTGTGGAATTAGGAAATGAATTATGGATAGTCAGAACTTTTCTATATGCTACATATCTTGCACCTTAGCATTTTCCCTGACATTTAGCAGTTATCCTTCATATATTTCTTGCTATTTCTGTTCTGTCTGAGCCCGGTGCTCTAAGTATGAAACCAACAGGCCATTCTGGGAGAAACAGGAAAAATGTTTCTTTAAAGAAGTTAAAATGTTTCATTTTACTGTAATTAACTGTTCTTTGTAAAGCATATTGGAAAAGTGTCCAGTACTTTGTGCAGTCTCGAGTTGCCTGACTCCACCTGACTTATTTTGTTTCTACAGTTAATTTCCTAGTACTTTTTATTATTACATGTTATTCTTACTCCAAAGTTACATTCAAATGCATTTTACATGTGTTGAAATTCCTAGCATGATGATGTTTCAGCGAACACACCACTCTACTCCACAGTGTTACATTAAAATAAATATTTGGTTACTGCCAGTGTAGTCTGGCTGGGTAATGTAATTTGTGAGCTCCACAGTGTTACATTAAAATAAATATTTGGTTACTGCCAGTGTAGTCTGGCTGGGTAATGTAATTTGTGAGCTCACCTCCCCTCGATCGCCTAACATGGAGTCTGGAGGTTTAGGGAGCTGCTGCCCGCTGATGATTTTCAGTATCAGCTGCTTCTTAGGATAAGCAGGCAGAGGATCATCGCTGTATGGGTTGAAAGAACCTGCAATGGTGAAATGCACAAGAGCATAATATGAGGCATGTGTAAAAGTCTAAAAAGACCACTTTGGTGAAGCGAATGTGGAAATTAGCTTGCCAAAATGATAATCATTTTTAAGCTTTTAATGTTTAATGAAATCTGTGTATATTTTACTTCCACATGCAGGGAAAGGAACTCTTATCCAAAAATGCCAATAGGCAGGTTTCCGTTAAAGGGATTTTATGCGAATGCTTTAACACACTGAAAGGTCCGGTGACAGAGATGATGGAAACAAATTATTTACTGATTCTTGAAATGTTGTGAAAAACTATAGTGGAACTATAGTGTTTTTACAGGAAAAATAATGCAGTCATATATGTATCGTCATTTTAAAGGATCTTAATTACAGCACCAAACCAACAAAACAAAACCTATTCTTTCTACATTCAGTCATTTTTGGTCACCCCTACACTTGTCAAGAAAAAGAGAAAATGGTGACAAAAGACAATAAAACTGTCAGTGCCTCATTCTTTGAAGATGAACCTTTTCAAAGTTGAAAAAACCTCCACATAATGTAAAGGCTCCAGGAAGAACCCTTAAAATAGTGTAGAACCTTGGCATTACGTGAAAAGTCTTTAAACATTTAAAAGGTTCTTCACACTCACCAATCTATTTTTCCAACATGATTCTTTAGGAAACCAAAAGTGATTCTTCTATGACATTGCGCAAAGAATATTTTTTGGTACCCTTTTTTACAGACTGTATGAGTAGGCGTAGAAAAAATATTAATGTCATTGATGGCTCTATTGAAAAAATTAGCTCAGTAGCTATAAAGGGAGGATGATTGGTGAACCAGTGACAGGATCATTGATGTTCAAGGATCACTAGGGGGGAGTGAAGGCTGGTCTGATCCCACAGAAGAGCTACCGTAGCACAAATTGTTGAAAAAGTTCATGCTGGCTGTGACAGAAAGCTTGCTGCCACTGTAGGCACCTACAGTGAGCACATGTCCTCTCGCTTATCTCTTACACATCTTTACCTATATATTTAAAAATCCTTCAGACACTTACTCTCTTAACTGTTTTTCCGTACTTGTGTATTAACCTCTGACTTGTTTTTTCTTTTTGACAGGGTTTAAGGTGTGTAACTTAGCTAGCAGTAACTTGGTTAAAAGCAGATGTTGATTTAAGGATAGCTTTACGGGTATGAAGAACATATATGGACTACTAAAGCACTGATGTACGTCGCTCTGGATAAGAGCGTCTGCTAAATGCCATAAATGTAAATGTAAACGCAAACGTAAACATGAGCATCAGAACTGGACCAACTGAAGAAGACTGAAGTAATTGAAGAAGATGGCCTGGTCTGACGAATTACATGGACGTCTAATCAATAATGTGGATGACCCGGTGCATGTGCGTTGTTTATGTGGGTAAGAGATGACACCAGTATGCACTATGGGAAGAGGGCAAGTCAGTGGAAGTGGTGTGATGTTCTGTGCAATGTTCTGCTGGGAAATCTTGTGTCCTGGTATTCATCTGGATGTTACTTT
This sequence comes from Brycinus macrolepidotus, assembly GCA_037974445.1. NCBI lineage: Eukaryota > Metazoa > Chordata > Actinopteri > Characiformes > Alestidae > Brycinus > Brycinus macrolepidotus. Next base: position 15,925,929 of record JBBPCZ010000019.1, on the reverse strand, counting down.
GACATGGAACACCAACCTAAATACTGTTACAGATCAAGTACACCCTTTAATGACAACAGTTTTACCTAATGGCAGTGGCCTGTTTCAACATGATAATGCACCTAGCCACACCGCAAACATTGTTCAGCAACAGTTTGAGGAACAAAGACTTCAAAGAGTTGACTTGGCCTCCAAATTCCCCAGATCTCAGTCCGATTGAGCAGCTTTGGGATGTGCTGGACAAACCGGTCCAATCCATGGAGGCTTCACATAACAGCTTACAGGACTTAAAGGATCTGCTGCTAATGTCTTTCAGCCATATACCACAGCATACCTTCAGAAGTCTTGTGGAGTCCATGTCTTGACAAATCAGAGCTGTTTTGGTGGCTCAAGGAGGACAAACACAATCTTAGGCAGGAGGTTTTAATGTTATGGCTAACTCATGTATATGGATACATTAACTAGCATGTTAGATAATGGATAGTGCTTTAGCTCATGATTAACATACCACAAAATTCCTCTGTGCCACTCCAAATTCTCACATATTGTACTTTCACAATGCTGACCAGAGAAAATGAACTTCTTACAATAAATTGAAAATGGAAACATGAACTTAATGAAAGATTTGGGCATTTCTTATTTTTGCTGTATTAAAAAAGTGTACTGTTACAGCTTAGCAAATTAAGGGTGCTTTCACACCTACAGCATTTGGTGCGCACCAAAGGTGTTTGGTCCCTTGGTTCGGTTCGTTTGCATTGATGTGAATGCAATCTCGGTACTTTGGTGTGCACCAAATCAATCGATCCGAGACCTGCCTGAAGGGGTGGTCTCGGACCGCTTTATCCGCTCTACTTTGGTACGGTT
>JBBPCZ010000019.1:15902640-15917491 GCA_037974445.1 Brycinus macrolepidotus | reverse complement strand
AATGAAAGGCTTTTTCCAGTCATCTATTTCATCTTTAAAGTTATCTGAAAAATCTTGTCAAAATCTCATCTCGTCTCATTCTCGTGAACCCAACGTTGTGTGTCGTCTCGTGAGCAGAGCTGAGTGTCTCGTCACACTCCTATGAAATGATATCCTGTGTGTTTAAATTGACTATAATAGCCTTATTTGCTTGTGCTCCTTTTTCCTGTATAGAGTTGTGTACATCTTCGGGTCGCATGTAAAGGAACCACCCACTGACATCACGCCCACCTTCCTGACCACAGGCGTCCTGAGCACACTCAGACAAGCCGATTTTGTGGCCCACTCCATCCTGAGGGAGTCTGGTAAGAGCTGCTTCGCTCATATGGTCTGTAGTGTGTGGAAGTTAGGGCTTTTAAAATTGTTCTAACCTCTACAGTGGCCGCTCTGTTTCTTCCAAGATCTGGCTTATCTGGAGATTGTCCACTGAGAATGTAACCACAGTTACGGCATAAACCAGTTTTGTAACTAGTAGTCAAGTTACTGGCTATGGAGAGTGTGTTGAGATGTTAGGCTTCTGAATTTCAGAATACCATTGGGAAAAATGCCCCATTCATGTGTAAAATATGCTGAACAGTGGCAACAGTTCATCATCAAGCAAAAACAAACAGAAAATGTCCTTAAAAAAGACAGACATAACCACGTGCAGCTCCAGATAAAGAAACAAAAACAAATCAACAAATAAACAGTAGACTATTGACAATAAAGGTACACTGCTGAATTGTGACAGTAAGAGGTGTGTGTTAATGTTGTATCTTCAGGCTACTCAAGTAAAATCAGTCAGATGCCCATCATTCTGGTGCCTCTGCATTTTGACCGTGACCCACTGCAGAAGCAGCCCTCTTGCAGGCGCTCTGTCGTCATCAGAACCTTCATCACCAGTGACTTCATGACAGGAATCCCTGCTACGCCCGACAACCACATCCCTGAAGAGGTGGGCACTTCTGCCCTGGGTTTTTCTGTTATTTCACTTAGTATCAGTGTTTCTGGTCTTAAGCTGCATTTAATGTTGTGTTTGTCATGTCAGTATTGTGTAGTGCAATATTACTTCTTTTGGTGGAATTAATCATTTGAAAATGGATTTACTACAATAGCCAGCATGTATGGATGTAATCAGTCAAGTTAGGTGTTTGAAAAGGTTCCTCACACTTTCAAATGGTTGTCTAAGTAATCAAACGTTCTGTTCCTCTATGTCTATTCTTTTAACATTTTTTTGTTTGGAAAGCCATTTAGACCAAGGGACAAGCTCTCAGATGTTTGATCCTTTCTTCTACCTGCAGGTGGTCGTGAAGATGGTCAGCGAGATTAAGAAGATCCCAGGCATCTCCAGGGTGATGTACGACCTCACATCCAAACCTCCGGGAACCACAGAGTGGGAGTAAAGCGGAGCACTGGACCATCTGTCCTCCTCCTCCCCTTTTCTTTCTGTACCTCCCACCATCCCACTATGCCGGTGTTGCCACGCCCCCTCCTGCACCCCAATCTTCAGAGAACTCAACATTCCCTACAATGGCAGGCAGTACTGTGATTAGCATACACCCGAAGTCGATACTTCAACAATGCCTCTTTTTCTGGGGCTTTTATTATTATTATTATTATTATCATTATTATTATTATTATTATTATTAATCTCATCATTAATTAATGATGATGGTACAGTTCTTTAGTTTATTTCAAGTGTCAGCCCTCTGTGTCGTTACTGCAAACGCTAAAATGTCACAGTCACTGTGATGCACAGATAAATAGCTTGTTGACAGACAGTGGATTCAACAGATTTCCCAGCATTGCTGTTTTATTTTGCTCATAAACCAGCTCTGGCTTCTTGAAACGTTTTCCTTGTTCTCTCTGAAGTCTCTGGTGGTATTTATTATGAAATTAGCTGCAGGCAGTAGTAGCTCAGTCACCCATTGACGATGTGACCAATCTGTTTTTTTTTTTTGTTTGTTTTTTTGATGTTTCTTTGCCAAATATAATCTGATTTGAGGCTGAGGAGAGGGGAGAGAGCTATTAGCATTTTTTTCGCTCTGGTCATGCCATTCTCACTCTGTGGAGAACAGACTTGACTAGAACGTTCTGCTGTGAAGGAGCTTCCCAGAGAGGTGGAAGCTTCCTGGACTTTGTGCCTGGTTCTTTGTCTTTTCTCATCATTTTGTTTCATTTTTTTCTTTTTCTTTTTTTCAGGGACGTGAAACTTATCCAGACTTACTGACACTCCCACAGCGGAGAGCGAACTAACACGTGCCGCATAGTTTTTCTTTTAGCTTTTTAAGAATGATGATTGAGATATTGAATAGAAGTGAATATAAGCCTTTTGTGTCAGCTTTTTCACCCTCATTCTGGTAATCACCTTGGCTGCTCCCATGCACATGCATTTATATGTATGGGGACACGTTTTTGCACATTACCTGCATTGTTTTTAACCTATAAGGCCTTGGTGCTTGTCCTCTGTGTTGCAGAGCAGTTTGTCCCATGGCTGGACAGAGGAGGCTTTTGCTGTCTTTTCTTTGTTAAGCTATGGAACAAGCCCCCCCTCCCGCGAGACAGATCTTTATATAACTTCTTTGAACCTTAAGTAAGCTTGGGAAGGGTCTTTCTGTTTCTCAGCTACACATAGAGGTTTTCTGGGTGAATATAGAAGGCTCAGCCAGGCCCAGCCCTCAAACCTCAGATGTTGATAAGATTTGAAGTGTCATAACGAATAACATGCCTAGCTATTTCTTGTCTTTTTCATTTCAGAATCCTCTTGTTCAGCAGAAATAGAGAGAAGAAAAAAATAGCAATGCAAAGGTGGACTTGTTCTTCGTCTTAACTGCAAACTTTGTTCTTAACGACTTCTCCCTCCTTCGCCTTTTTATGTGTATATTTTACATGCGTCTAGAAAACACTTTAAAATTAGTAGTGGGTTGCAATATGACATGGTATTCAGTTTGATTTATGCAATTTTGTTTGACTTTTCTTTCCTTTTTTGTATAAAAATGAACAAAGCTTTTTTTTTTTTCTTTCTTTCTTTTTTTTCCTTAGTATTGTGCCTCAAAACCAAGCCACTGCATGCAGTTTCCTGAAGAACTGAAATTTGTATGAGATCTGAGCTTTAATAAAGGAAGTCCATGTTTAACTTTCCTTCCTCCCTGTCTGTGAATGATCTGGGCACTTGAACTGTGTGGGAGCGGCGGAAGCTTTTGCAGTCACTTGTGCTGGAAATGGTTGGGAACCTCTGCTCTTTTGCAGTTCTTTGGAGTGTTGCAGGCTGAGGCCCTCTAGTGTGTCTAATCTGTACTGCTAGGCCTGGGCCTGTAGTTTCCCCAGCATCTTGTCATAAGGGACACTGATCCAAGATCAGCTCTCATTAGTGGTTCCTGAACAGCATTCTTATTCTGAAACCTGCTTACTTCTCGTGAGAGAACATCAGGATCCATGTTCATCTAATCTAAGTTTACTCCATAATAACTGTGTGTCTGTTGCACCATTTCAGGTAGATTCTTGCTCCACCTGAACCAGAAATGCATTATGATTCAAGGCGTGGGTGTAGTGGTATTAAAGCAGATGCATCTGGTTGATGGTGTGGAACATAAATCAGCAAATCCCAACTGGCATGATGGTCCCACACTGGGAAATGCCCTCTAACTCTTCAAACCTTGTACCAACAATCAGCAGCCATGGACTCCTCTTAGCAGCTGCCCAGCACTCTGAAAATTAAAATTATCGATGCCTACAAAGCAGCAGAAGGCTATAAGAAGATAGCAAAGAGTTTTCAGGGAGTCGTTTCCTGTTTGTGGTGGTTAACGGAAATGGAGCTCAAGATGGGGTCTGGAAGACCAAGAAAACCTTCAGAGAGAACTGTAGGATTGCTACAGTTCTCTAATCAAAGCCTCAGGAAGACTTGGCAGACTCTGGAGTGGTGGAGTTTGGGAATCTCTGTCCCAAACCCAATAAAGCACAGTGAGATTTAATGGGAGCAGAACTTGTCACTGGAAGGCTGTTTGTTTAGGACGGTGTGTCACAGTGTGTGTGGATTCAGGTGTGCGGTTCTCTGCTGATTGAAAGACATGTAGTGACACGCTCCCCTTCGAAAACAGTGGTGTCCCACAGGATGCAGGGATACAGTAGCAGAGTCTGTATTGGTGCTGCGGGGGGCAGAGACGCATGTGCAGTGGCAAAAAGGCCCTGAAGCGTACACTCACCATGAACGCCGGTGCATGTTGATCTCAATTAAATCATCCCCTTCAGAGGTTCGTCATACTCTGAGGGTAGTCATGTCCCTCAAGTGTGCCAGCTGGTCCTGCATGGCTCCTTTCTTTGTCATTTGATTCCTTTGGGCCTTCTGGTACAGTAGTAGTAGCCTAGTGGGTAAAACACTTGCCTGTGAACTTGATAACCACAAAGTTGCAGGTTCAAACCCCAGCTTCCACCATTGTGTCCTTGAGCAAGATTGTAAGTTGCTCTGGATGAGGGCCTCAGCCAAATGCCCCCCTTTACCTTTGGGTTTGATGGACTGAAAGCAAATGTAGATACATCTGTAGCAGTTTATTATGAGTCCTGTACTTTCAGGTATGATGGGCCTTCTGGTTACAGGAGACACCTCCAGGTTCAGTTGAAGCTCACTGCCATGGGTTTTCTAAAAGATATAAATAAACACATTGAATTCAGGGACCATTAGATTATGGAACTCCAAAGTGTTCAAAAGTATTATGAAATATATGAGACTGATATTGTGAAATACAGCTCATTATTGTGAAATATATTGCATTGTGATTTCATTTTTTTTTTTTTTTTCCAAAGTCAGTATTTATTTCATAATGCCGTTTTTCATCATTCCATGATGTCGTATTTCATAATTTCATGAAATTTCTTCGTCTGTCAATCAGTGTCAGTGGGTTGGACCTGCACGCCTATTGGCTCAACTTTTAACATCGATTAGTTTTCCTGGATACCTGCTCGGCGGACCGCTGTTACCATAGACATTTGTAGACAGACGCCGCATTCACTGTGTTCTCCAGTTGACATGATACGTCAGGGCGTCCACCATATTGTGAATACAAACTAATACAGGTACACGAGGAAACTGGGTTTTCTAATGAAAACAACAATAACATTTAAAACAGTATCATTTACATACAACATATTTTGGTGAATCGTTTTAAATACAATTCTTTATATTCATTTATGCACTAATACTGACAATCAATAACACAAAAACTTGACCAATGTCTGAAAGTCAAAATAGTAAGACTTTAACTGGCAGTCTGGTCTTTCTTTTAACAGTGAAATGATACACTCCATGACAAAAAATAAACATTTTATTGTATGCACATGGTCTCCAGAAATAATTTCTGAAAACATTTAACTCATTCCTCTCTCTCTCTCCCACACACACAATGTGATTCCTGTCTTATCACTATAGTGGGTATTAAATATATCACTACAGTATTAAATATATACAGGATAGGATCTAAAATCCTTGGAACATAACTGTCTTACACAGCTTTTTCCGTGTGTTGCCACTCTGTAGTTTAAGAGTGTTCAGTCTTGCACTGTGGTGCAGCCTTAGTTTGTGGAAGACCGACACAACTAAAGACAAGAGCATAAAATGATGGTTGTCAATTCTAAACTGTGGCCCGGACAAACTGATTGATCAAAGATACACTGACTGCTTGCCCTAATGTTGACTATCGGATAACACGCTCAGCTACTTTGACCACCCTGACTGTCCCCTCAGAAGGACTCATCAAACCTCTATTGTTTTTTAATGTGAGCAAGTGGTAGCTTTGATCATATAATGCCGGTACAGCATCTGTTAGCAAACTGGCACGGCACACATCACGGAAAATCTGTCTAACAACAAACCCTGGTAAGGCTTAACAATTGTTTTGATTATATTTGGCCATTATAAAATCTCTTTTTATAGTGCTTGCGTTTAACCAAAACGTTGTTTGGAGGCTAACTTGAACACATGGATGCATAGCTTTGCTAGCTTAGCTAAGGTTAAGATTTATAAACTGAGGTAGATTTCTTTAGGAAACCTCCAAAGTTAACTTGAGAAAGTTAACTAAACAGCTAACAACAATATAAATAGTTAGTGCCTACGTTTAACCAAAACGTTGTTTGGAGGCTGACTTGAACACAGGAATGCATACCTTTGCTAACTTAGCCTGGCTTAGCTAAAGTTAAGACTTATAAAACGGGATTTTATAATGGCCAAATATAATCAAAACAATTGTTCAGCCTTACCTATGAAATGCAATCCCTCGGGATCTGATTTGAAGCGTACAGCCCCAAGCAGCACATCTTTATACACTACTTTATTCCACAGCTGAGACCTTCGCAATATGGCGACGACGTTGACGTACGACGCTGCCTAAATCGATATGTCATGTGCTATTACTTACGTCTGAGTAAACGAGCAACCAATCACACAACTGGCTCCACCCTATCTCTCTTGATTGACAGACGAAGACATTTCATGAAATCATGAAATACGGCATCATGAAATAAATACTGACTTGGAAAAATAAAAAATATGAAATCATATTTCACAATAATAAGCAAATTTATATAACAGAATGCAATATATTTCACAATAATGAGCTGTATTTCACAATATCATTCTCATATATTTCATAATACTTTAGAACACTTTGGAGTTCCATATTAGATGAGTGTATCACTGGTCCATATTATTAGACTGTTCCCTAATACCCAACACACTCTCCAATATTATAGTGTGTGGCTGTAATATCCAACACTGTACCATTGCAGTAATACCCAACTCACTGTCTGAAAATGCACAACACATTGACCCTTAATATCCAATTAACTGTTTGAAAATACTCAACATATAGACCCTAAATGCTCAACTCACTGTCTGAAAATGCTCAACACACTGACCTCTAATACCCAACTCACTGTCTAAAAATACTCAACACACTGTCTGAAAATACTCTACACATTGACCCTTAATATCCAACTTACTGTCAGAAAATACCTAACACACTGGCCATTACAAAACACACTGCTCCCTAATACCCAGCACAGTATCCAATAATACATAACACAGTGACTGTAATACTCAACACACTATCTAATAATTTTACCTACTGTCCCCATAATACCTAACATTCTGTCCAATAACACCTAACATTTTGTCATTATACCCAATAGACTGTCTAATAACCCTGACATACTTTCCAATAATGCCTGAAATACTGACCCCATAATACCTAACACACTGTTCCATTATACATTGTATGCATATCACCCCATACTACTTAACACATTGTGTCATAACCTGCTGTCCCATAATACTTAAAATATGGTACCTTATTACCCAACCTACTGGCCAATATACATTGTACATTGCTTATGTTTTTCTCCATCCTTTGCATGAGAGGGCACAGGTCTGTTTTGACTTGTGTAAGACACTGAAGTCCCCTGAGAAGCCATGGGGAGTGAAGCGTTAGTAGCACCAGCACTGGTATATTTCCAAACACCTGTAGAGAGAAAGAGAGGCATACATGTTTTACTGCAACTTCTACCACTGAAATGGCTTTAGCAGGATTTCTCACCAAATATGGGCTGCTGCTGGGATTGTATGTGCTGTGGCTATGTTATGCATCCACTGCGGGAGAGGCCAGCTGCAAACTGAAGGCCAAGTTCAACCTCAGTGGATACAAGAATGTGGAGAAGAAGAAAGTGGTTATAGGTGGGATGTTTTCCGTGCACAACCGCCTGGCTTCGACTGACAGCAACACTTCGTCCGTGCCTGTGTCATCAGGCTGTGAGTGGTAAGCTAAATCCATTGAGCTCCAGCTATTTGGATGGCTGGCATGATTTGATGTGAAGCGCTGTCTAAATGTTACTTTTTTTTTTAGATGCTGTTTTTAATCACTAATTTAACAAGTCAGTTATTGCAGTTATTGTGAAATATGAGGTTCCCAAGGCTTTGTAAGTTGTGTCGGGGCACTGATTGTCACTCTGAGAAGTGCTGCTCTCAATTACAGCTAATTTGCTCTAATAATACACTGGCCCTCAGCAGTCACTTATATTGATCCTACAGGGAGACCCAAAGTTGTATCCATTAAGCCGATCTATTAAAAGAAATGCACATCGTAGACCAGTGGTCACCATCCATGCTTCTGGACATCCAGGTTCAGTCATAATGTGCCACAGATGCTTAAGAAGATTTAATCTGTATTTTATGCAGCTTGTAGTCAGGGTCCACCATGGTAGACGTCGGCTGAGACTAACCTCTGCAGGAAAGCAAAGCTTGAAGCAGAGCGTTGGAAGTACTGCTGTTAAAATGCATTTCTTCTTTCAGTGTGTTATAGTGACATCTAGTGGCACAATATAGCGTTGAACCATCTATAGGCCAATCCAGTCCTGGAGTGGAACCAATAGGCACATGTTTCACTGTTCTAACACACTTGCCTCTGCTCAAGAAGAACTTTATTGTGCTGGAAAACATGAAACTATGCAGTGCAGATGGATTTCTGCAGCAGGTTTGGGAAACATGATAGAGGTATTATTATGTACCATTAGGAATTAATATGACATATTTATCATAGTTACTGACATCACTGTATGCTTTTCTGGCATGTCATAAGAATCATCATAAGAATCATCAATCATCAAAAATCTAATATTGTTAAATGTGCATTTGTTTAGTTATTTTAATGATATTTAAAGTGAAAATAATTGCACATGAAATGTGGCCTGTGCAGAAGTTGTGCATATTTTTAATGTTTTATTTTATCCATATGCACTGAAATTTGTATATTTAAATTAAGTATTTTTGCCATATCACACATGCTTAATGTCTTTGAACACAGCCATATTTTAATCACCCACTCAGCTGACCTAGTTGACTACCTCAACTTCCCTCCTCTCAGGTTTAACTTCCGTACCTTTCGCTGGACCCAGACAATGCTTTTTGCCATCAATGAGATAAACAGCAGGACAGACTTGCTGCCCAACACTGACCTTGGCTACGTTATCTACGACTCCTGCTTCACCATCTCCAAGGCGGTGGAGGGGACTCTGACGTACCTGACAGGGCAGGATGAGGCTGTGCCCAACTACCGCTGTGGAAATGGCCCTCCACTGGCTGCGCTAGTGGGGGCTGGAGGCTGTGACCTGTCCATTGCCACGGCTCGAATCCTGGGTCTCTACTATTTTCCACAGGCAGGCCCTAAATGTCACGTTTCTGCTTTGAGTTTAACCTTTCTCAGCTTCTTGAGTTATTATAACACTCATTTGCTTTTACATACTCAGTAGTATCCTGATTATCTATTTAATGTGATAATGTGTCTAATATACACAGTTTTTCCTCCACACCCCAAATGTAGTTGATCAACCAAGGTGTATTTGGTGTTCAATGTTTGTTTCATAAGTTTAGCACTGGAGCTACAACACTAATGTAGCTAGTAAGCAAAAGACACTGACTTGCTGTTAACAAATGACTAGAAACTCATTATTTTGAACTTCTGTGGACATACAAGCAACAGTACCACCAACAGGTCATAAGAAAAATATGAAGAGGAGATGACGGGCTTACCTGAGGATTTACCTCTAGCCCAAGCTGTAGATTCACATAGCCTGTGATTCCGATGTGATACATATTACATGTACTGCAACGTCCCCTTGGTATGTTATCCATTTTTTGAGCCTGCGACATAAATCTCTTCATGCAATCTGCATCCAGCCTAACTACTGGCCCTCCGGGACTCCTTTGAGATCCCTGGTCTAAAAACAGGCTTCATATGTGTCTGTGAAACCAGTCATAAGAGCCCTGAGCCTAACAGCCTGTTTCTTTCCTCTTGCAGGTGAGCTACTCGTCTTCATGCTCGGTGCTGGAGAGCCGGTTTCAGTACCCCACCTTCCTGCGCACCATCCCCAGCGATGAGCACCAGTCGGTGGCCATGGCGCAGCTGGTGCTGCGCTTCAGCTGGACATGGGTGGGCACCATTGCATCGGATGATGACTATGGCAAGTACGGCATCAAGCGGTTCAAGGAGCTGGTCGAGGAGGCAGGTGTGTGCATTTCCTTCTCAGAGACACTGCCTAAGTTCAGCTCGCCTGAGACCATCCAGCGCATTGTGCGTGTCGTGACTGACTCCACGGCCAAGATTGTGGTGGTGTTCTCGTCCGACGTAGACCTGAGCCCCCTGGTAGAGGAACTGCTGCGCAACAATGTCACCAACCGCACCTGGATTGCCAGTGAGTCCTGGATCACGTCGGCTCTTATTGCCCGTCAGCCTGATGTCATGTCCGTGCTGGGTGGCACCCTGGGCTTTGCCATCCAACGGGCCGAAATCCCAGGACTGCAGCGACACTTGCTCAGCATTGACCCCTACCAGGACCCACTGACAGAGGAGTTCTGGGAGACAGCCTTCAACTGCACACTCAGTTACAGCCGGGCACTGCGGAATACTCGGGCAGTCAGGGCGTCCACAGAAGCAGGGAACTCAACAGCCTCCCAAGTGTCAGCCAGGTTGGTGCCGGAAGGCTTGTGCACTGGCAAAGAGAGTCTGGAAAAGCTAAACAGCACGTACTCGGACGTGTCCCAATTGAGGCTGACCTATAACGTATATAAGGCCGTGTATTCAGTGGCCTATGCTCTGCATAATCTGGAGCACTGCAAGCCTGGGAAAGGACCTTTTCAGGACAGTTCATGTGCTGACATCACTAATTTTGAGCCTTGGCAAGTGAGTGTGCAGATTTAACACAAACACACGTGCACAGTTCAAATGTGGTGGTGGACTAGCAAGTTTTTTTGTTTTTTTTGCCCCTTTTTAAAACATTTGTCTAAAATCAATATTTTGCTACTTGTTTATTAAAATCTAGCTTAACCAAGGGAGTCTTTCCCATAATAATACAATTATAAATTGCTTTGCAGTTCTGTACAATTATTGGTACCCGGGCTAAAAATAATACAAATGACCTTTTGGTTAATACTCTCACACTAAAAATCTCACTTTCGAGTGGTCATACATGCCGTCACATTCTGCCAGGATATAAATATGATATTAATAATTAGAGCTGCAATAAAACTTGACAGGAAAATAACCAGAAAAAATAAAGGGCCCATAATATATTTTTTCTTGTACTCCCTGTAGTCCAGTTTTGTGTGCTTTATTTGCCGAAACCAGTCCTAATTAATTTCCAACCTATATTTATCCCTTAGACTTGAACAGACTGTTGTTGTTGCTGTGCCTGTTTGGACAGATACATGTAAATGAGCTCTGTTCTGATTGGCTACTCTGTCTGGTGCCTCAATCAAAAAGCAATAAGGGCTGAAATTCTCTTTATAACTTCAGCGTGACTGGCTTCCAAATATGAACTGTACACTTTGAAAGTTTTCTTCCTCCCTCCAGCTGATGTACTATCTGAAAAATCTGCGCTTCAACGTCCCTCACACCGGAGAGGAGATATTTTTCAACGACGGCGAGGTAGCTGGATTTTATGAGATCCTTAACTGGCAGAGGGCATCAGATGAGGGTGTGACATACACCCAGATTGGATATTATAACAGCACGGCACCGGCTGGAGAAAGGCTGAACATCGACAACTCCTCTATCATTTGGCATAATGATGTAACTCAGGTTGGTCAGCTCGTTATGTACACCTTAAAATTCAATTAGGTTTTAATTAGGGATATAATTAACGAGAAATGATCATGCATTCTACTTGCTTTTCTCTTTGCTTCTTTGCTTTTTTTCTTTGACATAATGCAACAATGGTAATCCTTCCTGTAACCATGACGACAGCCCTCTGTCTCCCTTGTCAAGCTGATAAAACATTTTATTGTAAGCATGCAGCATGCAGATGTGACCGAAATATGCAAAACTGCTGACAATTAAAAGTTTATCGTCTGTGCTCCTGCTGCAGGTCCCACGCTCCGTGTGCAGTGAGAGATGCCAACCTGGAACCAGAATGGGCATCAGGCAGGGGGAGCCTGTCTGCTGCTTCGACTGTATCCCCTGTGCAGACGGAGAGATTTCCAACACTACAGGTCAGATGCATGTATTTTCATGCACGTGGATGTATGCATGCATCACCACAGTGAGGGCAATATTTTTCCAGTTCATATATTCATAAACAAAGACAGGTTTAAAAAATTCAGACACTATATTAAAATGAACAAAAATGTAAATGTTAAAAATAAAAAGACAGTTCTACATATTCATGCTACAAAAAAATAAAAACTGTCTATAGAACATTTAGAATATGAAAATAAATATGAACAAACAACCAGAAAATAGGGAAAGTACTGCAGTAAACAAGACTTTAGTTTCAGTAAACTGGTGAAATAAACATGACATGAGATTTGATTGTCCATTTGTATCTATTGTGCTCCTTCTAACAGATGCCAGGGGTTGCATCCAGTGCGAAGAGGACTACTGGTCCAATGCCAACCATGATGCCTGCATCCCAAAGACCATCGAGTTCCTAGACTTCGGGGAGGCTCTGGGCATCACGCTGATTGCTATTGCTGTTTTTGGGGCACTCCTGACCATGGGAGTGGTTGTCATCTTACTGATGTACCTGAACACACCTCTGGTGCAAGTGAATGACCCGTTGCTCAGCTTCACCCTGTTGCTTGGGCTGGTGGTCACCTTTCTGTGCTCCGTTGTATTCCTTGGGGAGCCACGGCACTGGTCTTGCATGACCAGCCAGGTGGCACTAGCAGTCGGCTTTGCCCTTGCCCTCTCCTCGCTCATGGGCAAAGCTGCCCTGCTGATGCTCAGGGCGAGGGCTGTAAAGGCAGCTAAGTCGGTGGCCAAGGCAGCCAAAGCTGCGGCTGCTGCATCAGAGCAGAGCCCGGACACGACAGCCATCGCCCCAGTGGCACCACCAAAAAATGATATCGACCCCATTGGGCCCAGCCAGCAGAGGGTGATGATGATAGTATGCACACTAATCCAAGCTGTAGCTTGCACTGTCTGGCTAATCCTGCTCCCACCACATCCTGTGAAAAACACAGCAGCCCAGAACATCAAGATCATCCTGGAGTGCGACCCGGGCAACATTGTCTTCATCTGCAGTGTGTTTGGCTATGACGTCCTGCTAGCACTCCTAGCCTTCATGTTCGCCTTTGTGGCACGCAAGCTAGAGGACCACTTCAGTGAGGGCAAGTGCATAACCTTTGGAATGCTTGTCTTTTTCATCGTCTGGATCTCCTTCGTGCCTGCCTACCTGAGTACACGTGGCAAGTTCATGGTGGCCGTGCAGATCTTTGCCATCTTGGCATCCAGTTTCGGCCTCCTAATGTGCATCTTCCTGCCAAAGTGCTATGTGCTGCTGGTCAAGCCCGAGAGGAACAAGGAGGAGATGATGATACCCAGACCTAAAGTCCGGGACCTCAAGGCCACGGGGACATCTGCCTCGCTCTCCACAATTGCCACAGAAGGGAATGGCAATGGGACCACCATCTCTGCAGTATCTGGGGATGACTGAAGGTGACTCTGATCTTCTGTCATGATGTCCTTAAACAAAAGTTTAATTACTCTCTAATTCTATGCTTAATAACCAGGACCTCATTTACTCACCAAAATAGGGAATCAAATTAATCAAATGTGGTAAGGGATGTAACTAAAAGAAAACATGAGAAGAGGACAGGACAATGTGTTTAACATGAATTGGTTGCTTCTCAGGGATGATGGAATGAGTAAGATACACTGATCAGCCACAACATTAAAACCACAGATGGTCCAGCCCCACAGAAGAGCTACTGTAGCACACATTGCTGAAAAATTATGCTGACTGTGATTGAGAACACACAAAGCATGTCAGAACACACAAAGCATCACAGCTTGCTGTGTACAGAGCTGCGTAGCTACGGTGCAGTCAGAGTGGGAAAGAAATGGCACCAGGATGCACTAATGGAGGAAGGCAAAACAACAGAGGCAGTGTGATGCTCTGGGCAATGTTCTGGTGGGAAACCTTGAAACCTCACATCTTCTAGAATTCATGTGGATGTTACTTTGGCATGTACCATCTACCTAAGCACTGTTGCAAACCATGCACACCCCTTCATGGCAATGGCATTCCTTCTGTCAGCAGGATAATGCACCCTGTCTCACTGACGAAGAGTTTAAAGTGTTGACTTGGCCTTCAAATTCCTCAAATCTCAGTCTGATCGAGCATCTGTGTAATGTGCTGGACAAACTAGTCTGATCCATGGAGACCCCGCCTCACAACTTACTAGACTAAAGGATCTGCTGCTAACGTCTTGACGCAGATACCACAGCTTCAGACATCTTGTGGAGACCATGCCTTGAAGGTTCTGAGCTGTTTTGTGTAGGGGACCTACATAATATTAGGTAGGTGGTTTTAAAGTCATGGCTGATCAGTATATATCCTAGATGCCTGATTCACTCTAAAGGCCAGAACTGTTTTTGCACCAGGAAACCAATGAGATTACTGAAGCTAAACATAGGACAAAAATATATCTTACAGGTTCCTTCTTTCCTTTTGTTCTGCAAAAGAGATACTCTGTAGTTTTTGCCTTTCTGTATTATTTATCTGATTATATTTTTATGAAGTAAATGTAAAAATGTTAGTATGTCAGTCATATTTAAATGTAATTATGGTCAGGGTGGAAATGGCCATGTTTTACTGGAGAGCCTGGGTTTATTTTTGTTTATTTTAATTCATTTTACAAACTGGCACATTTTTACATCAAAGTATATTTTTGATCTTTCCAGTTGTTAACCAACAAATTAAATAATAGGACATGTCAAGTAGGGATGCACCGATACCGATACCAGTATCGGGTATCGGGCCGATACTTCGTTAAAATACTCATACTCGTATT
>JBBPCZ010000019.1:15885420-15902540 GCA_037974445.1 Brycinus macrolepidotus | reverse complement strand
TATATATATATATATATATATACATATATATTTACCATTTTATAAAAGTACATTTGCAACATTTATGTCATATTACATGTTATATATAGCCTTTTTCTTGAAACAGGCCTAATTCTAGGGCCTACTTCTTTGCAAACAGGAATTTCTTATTACTTTTTTACAGAATTTAAATTTACTCTAATTATTTATAGTGTTTTAGCAAGCTGACTAAGACCTTGGAAAGCTGTGATGATCCTTTTGCTTTCTGACAGCCAGGAACAGTACAACGACCACAAGATTGGTATAGTTTGTTTCAGTAAGACTCATCATTTCAAGGGCTAAGGTGGCGTGGGCTGAATGAGCAGTCATGTAAATGTGTTCAAGGTTGTAACATCACAAAACAGATTTTGCAATTTTAATAACATTTACACAGTACAGAAACCTCTCAAAAAAGCAAAGACAACAGGCCTTTCCATTAAATGGGCCCTCTGATACAGTGGAGCAGCACCTGTTGTGGAGAAAGGGATGGAGGTCACAGTGAAGTCAGTGTAGCAGAGACCAGTGCTCTGTCCTGTCTCTGACTTTACATTACTCTTTGTGTTTGTTTGTTATGCAGTGAGACATCAGTCCACATGGGACCCTTTGGTCATAATTTCCTTATTTTCTGTTGGGACGCGATGCATTTCTAATTACTCGTCCCTAAATCCTTGTCCACCTTCCATTCTGTGCCAGTCTTGTTTATGTCCTGCAGCTCCAGCAGAGCTGCAGTAAACCTTATCCAAAGTCCCAGGATCACTAAGACCCTTGACCAAGGTTAATGGACCTGCTTATAGAACTGCAGCAGACTAAGTTATGGTATTTGCTTCAAGTGTTCCATTTTCATTTCTGCCACTCCAGCTGTTGTCCACTCCAGGTGTTGTTTGGATGTGGCTAAAATTGGAGAGATAATTGTGAAAAATCCCAAAAAAACCTCAGTCTTTCCAACAGGCCTTTCTGCCTTCAGGCTGAACTGAAACACGGACATTTTCTATGTACACTGTTAGCCTGTTGAGCCTGTTGAGACTTTGGTCAGGCTGTCCTGTCAGTCAGGAGCTATTTTGGTCAGACCCCTCAAACAGTGTCAGAAAATAACCAAGCACGGAATGACTTTTGCAAAGAGGTTTTTATTAGGTTCAAATTGGTAACCTGGTTACATCAGCAGATGCTTAGACCGACCAGGATGAGCTAAAGTTGTTTTCCTATGAGCCCAGGATGGAGAAATCAACGAAAAGCAGTTAAGGAGATTTAAGTTTAATCCATGAGAAAATTAAACTGTGATAAAAGACAAAACAAAACAAAGAAGACAAAAAACCCCAAAAAACTTTCTAAAAGAAACTTGTCTGTTTCTCTTTCTGAATGCCTTAGTAGTTCTATTCTTTCTAAAGAATGTTAAAATCCCAGTAGATTATTATCAATGTAGTATATGTTAAAAGAAAAAAGGCAACTCTTTACTCTAGGGCAGCTGACAGTAACCGACATAAATATTTATAAATGTCTCACTTGTCATTGTTGGAATAAATAAATGTTGATGTAGTTTTGTGTCATTTGTCATAAAGGGCTTATGAAGTCAGGCAGTCTGGTGAAAGCTGCTCTTTAGTAAAGTTGACAAACAAGACCATTAATTGCTCATTTCCATAGTAATGAGGTCTATTTTAATTTTTGTCTTTGTGTGTGGTTATTTTCATGCAATAGACATGCTTCGTCCATGCAAGTTCAGTTGATTGACAAGTACAGGAGGTGTGTTGTTGCCAGAACTTAGCACTGAGACCCCTGTTTATGAGAAGATGGAAGCAAGGGGGATACAACAGCAAACTGAGGACCGTTTAGTGAAGTAGAAAAGATTTTAATATTTAATCTGTTTAATTTGTGTTCAATGTAAAGCTTATCTAGACATGTTTGAGATACTGTTCAAAAGAACTGCTTGTTTTAATGCATTTGTTAAAACTGAATTTAAACTTTTTTTATTTTACTATAAAATTTTAACTTATTTTTGACATTTTATGTATCCACGATCTAATAATGGCTATTGTTCTCTGCATATGTGGTCTCTAATCCTTCTCCTTGTGATCTACTTTCCTGCAAGCATCCTTCTCTGGATCTCCTTTCACCTCTTGCCCAAATTTAAAACACCTGATCCAGCTAATCAAGGTCTTCCAAAGGCAATCATATGATGGATATGTGGTGTATAAGGGTTGGAACTAAACTTGGCAACCTGATAAATGTCCAGGGTGAAGGTTTGGTGTACACTGGATAAAATGAAATCGAAACAAGCTAGAAAATCTTGAAAAGAAATGACAGAACTTGGTATTTTATTTCAACAACACCTGACTTGACTCTGTAAGATAAATAATCTAGTTTTTAGAAACATGTTTTAAGAAAGCTTTACAAGTGATTTTTTCTCACTATATTAGCCAGTCATTTTGCTTGATGTTAGGACCTCTTGTTTTGTTTTTATTTTACTTTTTTTTTTTTTTACTTTTTATTTTATTTATTTATTTATTTGCATTGTGCCAGCACCATCAGGCTTGGTTAGGCATTTTGGATGATGATGGGCTGGTTTGGGTCAGCTCTTAAAAGAGTTTTGTTATACTCATGTCAGGTTCGGACGCAAAAAAGTGTGGTTTGTTTCAGGTCAAGTCAGGTTTGGACAAAATTTGCCTGACTTGGGTCAAATTCAGACTCAAAACTTGGTGCTGTAGGCCGTGTTTGACTGTTTTGTGGTTCAAATTAAAATTCCAGACCTGCTTAAAACTGTGTCTATGTGAGTGTAAAATATTCTTTGTTAGAGATTGTTGGAGTAGAAAATAATTGCCAGTCTGCTCCAACTTCTCCAGACAGACATGCATGTAAATAGTGCTGAAATGTAGGTCCCAGATCCTGGAAAACCTGATAGGCCTCAGCTTCACAGCAAAGAACAGGAATGACTTTGATGGATCACCATCTAGCCTTTCTCTTCTCCTACAAAGTGTGGTGATTAGCCTAACAAGAGCTCATTTAAAATGCACACTGCTTTTGTGGGCCATTATGCTGGAGGCCTGACTAGCCATTTTGCATGACCTAGAAACACTGATACAGAGAGAACATATGACACCCAGTGTTGGAACTGACACTTCGTGATGCTGTTTTTTTTTCTCAACGTGTAAAAGGCTGTAGAGAGTAGCAGGTTGCTGCAGCTAAAAAATGTACCCTGGAGTTTTTCAATCATTAATTCAGTTAGTGTGCAATTTCAGATTGTAATCTCTAATGGAAATTCATTATGTAGGGTGAGATAGAAAGTAGAGGAACCTTCTGTGGTCAGTGTTTGGTTGTTGTCTCATTTGCATTCATTTAGGCTTTTGAAAATGAGTAGCATGACCACCAAAGCCTTAAAACAAATACACATTCCCTAAGTGTTCATGTTACCATGTTCCATAGAGTTGAATTAAATTTATACTGGTGTTTAGTTCCTAATTCCTTTTATTTATGTTTATCTTAATTTTGTTCTGTTCTCACACCTCTCACTTAAGACTAGACCTGTCAACCTCCAAAAGTCCCTGCTGACAAATGAAATCAACACATCAGCAACCGAAATGACCTCTGTCAACAACTTAACCCCCTCCAGCCCCCATCCAATTAATAACCAAAATCCCCAATCGACAATTGAGAAGCCATGGAAAAATCTCCATTATTTTCAACTCCCGATGTTGACAATAACCCACTCTGAAATATGGTGGAAAACTAAGACATCACAAACCTTTTGTTTGCAATAGTATACAATAATAATAGAAACAGGCAAAAAATTAAATAAATACATAATGACTCTACTGTTTTTGTACTGAGAGGTAATCCATTCAGCCCTTCCCTTCTGCATGGATACATTAAAACATGTCTTTAATATTTAGTTATATTACATGTCTTATAAATATGTGATCTGGTCTGCGCTAACTAGCTGAGCAGGTTAGCACACTACTTTGATCACCCCTATGTTCAGTATAACAATCACTTGTGATTCACTGGAAAATAACTACTTGTAAGCGACAAATGTATTTTATGCACATTTCTACATGCTTGCAGTATGCAGAAAAAAGAAAAAATCAGATACTGTACATCATTTCTGTCACAGTTCTGTGGGGAACTCAGTACTTCAGCACATTTATAATGTGTTATTTCGTAAGTAACAGTAACACTTAATTTTAAGGCTACTTTTATAGGGATTTTATAAGACACACATAAGCACTGAATAACATTTAAAAATATAAGAAGCCTTAATCTAAAGTGACAGACATTTGTTCCATTTATAATATAAAGCATTGTTTCCATGTAATGAAAGGCAAAGGCCAACTGAAGAAAATTACTTAGGTACTTTTATAGTTCGAAAGAACATTTTGTCCATGAACAGTACTTACATATGGGAAAATATGCATGAAAATGAAAACACCATATAAGAGTCAGGTCTGAATTTTATATGGTGTTTTCACTCTTATATGGTGTTTTAAAGTAGGTATTTGTCTTCCATTATTTGGGTATGACACTTTATAACAGTTTTATAAATGGAACAAAATATCTGTCATTTTAGTTTAAGGTTTTGGTTTAAAATGTATTTAATTTACTTAATTCACATGTTCTTATGTACATAAATCGTTTAGTCCTAAATTGTTGTGCTGTCTTGTGAATTTTGACGTAAGCTGTTCACAAATACTCAAATAATGTTTTTTAATGGGCTTTTACTTATTATTCTTAAATAGTTCCAAGACAAAGAGCACAAAAAGGACAAATTAATATGCTATGTGTCTGGAATGCACCATGCCCCTCAAATGAAAGAACCACATGGGTCAGAACTGACCCCTGGGTCACAGTTTTGTCTGCTTTACATGGTTGAAATGTGTGAAGTGCTGAGAGTGTGACCAGCATCAGAATGGCATTATTTCATGAGTTTTACACTGTTTGGTTGTAGTCAATCACAAATTGCACAGCTGCTCACACTTTCAGACAAATATCTGAATCCAGTGTTCAGTGGGTGAGTTAGAGACAGTGACAGCAGAAGCAGAAGATGAAAAACAGCCGAGTATCTGTCCAGCCCAGCACAACAGGAAAAGTCCTGCAAGCTTGAAAACCCTTTTGGTGTCCCTGTCTGTCAGCTAAAAATAACCTTAAAGAAAAGCATTGCTGGATATTTCGATCCCAGCTGGCATTTGTGTGGAAGCTCGCATCAGTTGTTCCACTTCGACCTCTGGTACTGGAAAGCCCACACAATCACCCGTCTAGTGTGTGCATGCACGTGAGTCTGTGAAATGTCTGCTCACTTCAAGAAATTGCCGAACCCCTACTTTGTGTGTATCACTTGCTTGTTTAGGCACATCCGAGAGTGTGTGTATATGTTGGATGCTCTCCATGGCATTCAGAGTTGGGCGGGTGGCTTTTAGCTGGCTGTGATGCATGCTTCTGCTGAAAACTCTCGATATGGGAAACAATTCCTACCACACGTTCCCACAATCCCCTGGATCAGACTTGATGTCACTGCGAAAGTCCGAGTAGACTGGCCTGGGAGTCGAAGGTCACATCGTCTGGCAGAGGCTCAGTTATATCTCAAAAAATTATGTAAAATGTGTAAGAGCAGGGGATGAACGAGAGAGAGAAAGAGAGAGAGAGAGGGGGGTGGAGCAAGAGAGATAGGGGAGTGAGAGAGAAGGGGGAGGGATGGAGGGAAGGAAAAATGTCCCAGATTCCCATGGTGTTTATTGGAGAGCGAAACCGAACTAAGCCGATCTAAACAGGAGGAAATGTAAGTGCAAAGACGAGAGAGAGAGAGAGGTGAGAGGGAGAGAGTGTGGTGGGGGGAGTGGGGAGAGACATCTGTGACCACTGCAACCAGTGCAAAAGTTTTTGGACTTCAGAGGGAAGAAAAACAATTAATTTACTTTAGCTCTCTCACAGTTTCTATTCATGGTCTCTCTGAGTTCTTGGACTCACATTTGGAAGCAATAGTGCCTTAGGCTGAAGTTTGCACACGAAGGTCCCGTTTGGACTCGGAGTTCGCGTGGGACAAAGCAGCAAGAGATGTACTTGTACAAGGCAACTTGCTCGGACATCCCTAACCCAAAGCCCAAAACGGGACAGAAGCCAAGTGGGGAGAAGGGACAGCCACACTACGGCAGGCAAAACTCTGTGGGGAAGAGTTATGCCCCGCTCATGTACTGGGGTGGCCGGAGGACTAATGCACACCTGGAGCTCAAACACCTGGAGGATTTTCTCAATACACATACTGTCTCACTGCAGGACTCAGTCCAAGCCAGGACCGGCATGGTTTACAGGTACATGTAATTATATTGCGTGCTTATTAGCACTAGGTCATTTGTCGATATAATTGCATATGGGCAATAATCCAGAAGTTCCCTAACACCTGTTCTTGACATGATAATCTCCCATGATGAGTTAGAGAACTAGGTGAGCTAGGCCTAAATTAATTTTTAGACCAGTTTGTGGAATATTAAATGATATTTACATGTAGTTTTATCTTCTTTTACTTTTTACCAAGGATTCTTAAAATATCAGACACAGCATATTAATAAACTATTGGTCCCACAGATTTCCCATTGTTTCTGTTGTGTGATTTCCAAATTGCAACATGGGCTGTATGGGAGGCATTGCTACTGCTTATCCTGATTTGCAAGAAATGTTATATGTCCATACGTATCCTGGAATAACTCGACCATGTGCCATTGATCGCAATTGGACCAGTTGGGCAATAATGAAGAATGGGGTATGGTGCTTTGATCAGTTTTGCTTGGAAATCGCTGGCAAAACATTCTGAGATCTTGCTTCAGCTAATCAAAAAGGTATAAACTAATAGAGTGGGAGGTGGAAGCAGCATGTATCCTAATCTCTAGTGGCACATTGTTCTTCTCCTCACCCACGCAACGTTTCGTTATTGAATCCCTGGGCATTCGTCTGATCGAGAGGAAGTGGAGGTGGAGGAAGATGGTAGTAATGTTCTTGTTTTGTTAATTACTTCTCATGTTGTTTTACCCCTCCACCCCCATCTCTACCACATTATCCAAGTAGTTTCCACAAAAGAACCTCAGATGGCACAAGCAGCAGCACCCTGGTTTTGCTGAGTGTTATTGGCTCAGCATATGGTTGAATGGTCTTTGCTGTTGAGGGTTTCTCGTCTCTAGACTGATTGGCTGCCTGGGCCGTCTGCTTTCCGTCTCTGCAGCATGTTTCTGGTCTTTTAGACTCATATGTGGGTTAAGCTTCCTGAGGCATTCATGGGGGGTGTCTAGTACCAGGCCTATCACCATGGCAACCGCACCTGTGTGCACTTCCAGGGCAGGGTGAATCAAGTGCCTGTCCTGAAGGCATTTCTACCACACCCATCACTATCACCACAATCACGGAAACAGGGAGGTTTCTGTGGACAAAAGCGTCTGCCAAATGAAAGTAAAAGTAAAGTAAATGACAACTCCACACAGTTATCCCTAACCTCCACCAAAACATTAAAGGTCTTTAAAATATCACACAAACAGTTAAACACATATTGCAGTCATGGCCTAATGCTGTTATCATTTTGAAAGAAAAGGTAAATCCATGCTCCTAGGCATTTGGAACCTATTTTTTTTGTTTGATGTTTTTACTTTCCTAAAAGTTTTTTTAGACAGGATACCTGAAAACTTACTTGTATTTAAAAGCAAACACTTGACTTGTGCATGAAAGGTCAATCTTTGTGAGTGCTTTATAAGATGAGCTTTGCCTCCTATGGTCACAATTTAATATGGCATTGGCCAACATGTCTTTGAGTGTGGAGGATGAAGTTGATGATGATTTTATGTTTGATCAGCGGTGTTTCCAGAAAAATCGACCTCCGTTAATTCAGGTTGGTTGAAGAGGCCTAATACAATTACACGTAAAGTTCAATTTGAAATTTAGTGTAACTCTTACTGAATACTACTCAATTCTGGTCTTACTTTTCTTACTTTTGACCATTGATTTTGCCAAATATTCTAGTTTGTCTCAACCAAATCCAGCTGCCTTTAAAAACAGTGTTTCCAGCAGTAACATTTCTCCATGATGGTCTTTGGACTCGGTCTTGACTTGGCCTCAATCCCCTCCCTGGACTAGGTCTTGACTTGGACTTGATTAGTCCTTGGTTAGAGACTTGTCTTGGACTCATCAAAGATGGTCTTGACAACAGCTATTTTATTGTTTTTATTGTTCAACAATAAAATAAGATTTCCAGTAATTTCTTAAAGGAAAAAGAAAATTATTTTTATTTCATTTAAATGTGCAGAAAGTACAGGATTGTCACATTAATAAGAGTGTTGCAGGGATGTGTATCCATGGTTACAATTTCATTTCCTATAACTTGCAGTGGTGATACAATAATACTATGAAACATGTGCAGTACACAAGCATATAGATGAGGTAGCTACAGTTGAAGTGTCCACAGTAGTGCGAGTTTCGTATTACTTTATTTTAGTACATGCAGTATTGTGCATGAAAGCATTACTGCAGAGTAAAGCAGTAATAAGTAGGGGTGTGACGAGATGCTCAGCTCAGCTCACGAGACGATATATGATACTGGGTTCACGAGAATGAGATGAGATGAGATTTTAATGAGGTTTTTTCAGATAACTCTAAAGATGAACTAGGTGACTGGAAAAAGCCTTTCATTTGACTGAAAGTCAGAAACACAAAACAATGCAGGTGCATTTTGAAATGATGTAACTGATTACTGCAGTTTTATTTTTTATTATTAATTATTAAGCTTGAATTATCATATGCAGTAGCAACTGTAAGTTTT
Organism: Brycinus macrolepidotus; assembly: GCA_037974445.1. Lineage (NCBI taxonomy): Eukaryota > Metazoa > Chordata > Actinopteri > Characiformes > Alestidae > Brycinus > Brycinus macrolepidotus. The sequence continues at coordinate 15,893,743 of JBBPCZ010000019.1, read as the reverse complement.
ATGCAGTTATCATATGCACACACTGTAAGTTTTAACAGTAAGTGTGTAACTCACACTTACAGCTTCTCTTGTATGATTTCTCAATAGTTTTATCCAACCTTATAACTGTGCATGAACTCCTAACTTGCTGAAGCTGTGTGTGACCTTCTAAGTTAAACATAAAAAATAAAAACAATACTATTAACAAAAATAAATAAAACTTTTCTTAGTCTATTTTAAGTAAAAATAAGTGCAAACCATAAATCAAAGTAGTACACTGTCAGTGCTCAAAGTACAGAGTGACCAGATTTCAAGCATGATACAGAGCTCTGGACCTGAGATGGTTACAGCTAGACAGCCTAGCCTAAGATATGGTCATATTTATGGAAAAAAAGCATATCTATGTTTTCTGGCAGCAATTGAGACCTCTGGGTGCTAACTATGTCTCCTGCAGTTGAAAAGACACACTCACTTAGGACAAGGATCACAAAGTGGAGACAGCAAAGGATATGGTTCTGTGGTGGTTCTGTGGTGGTTCTGTAGGTGTCTTTGCACACTGCTCATGTTAGCCATGGTGTATGGCACTATTTTCTGACGGCACTAGCAAATTGTTCGTGACCTGTCTGACACTCTTTGGCTACCACCTCCCCCCCGCGAGACGCCGAGTGCAGTGTGCACTGTAGTGTAGAATGGGAGGGGTTCTTCAAGACTGGGAGGGGTTCTTTGCCAGCATCCATCTCTCTTCCACCATCTCCACTGTCTCCGGTTTCACTCCCCCAGATTCTAATGATCCTGTTAAGTCTTTTGCCGTCCTTGTCTGTGATACTGCTGCTCCAGCATACAACAGCATAAAAGATGGCACCTCAGATGGCACCTCAGATTCGACATCTCAGATTCCTAGAAGGTTTTCAGCAGCTGGCTTCTCAAACCAAAGGACCTCAGTCTTCCCAGGAGGTAGAATTGGCTCTGGCCCTTCTTGCTCAGGTTCACATGAACCCCCAGGTAATGGTAGGTGTTAACCACCTCGATCCTCTCAAAGTAGGATGTGACTTCTGCTAGAACATTAGATCAGATACTATATAAAAAAAACCCATCAATATATGAATGCAAATTACTTTTTCAGGCGCTCGTTATTGTTGCTGTAATTTAATTCGTTTTTTGAATGAACATTTACTGCCAGAAATAACTTCTCGGGTTTGTTTTTTTGCTTGGTATGACCCCTTCTGAGCAAAAAGCAGAAGAGTGCTCACCCTTGGCCACACACAAACACACACACATGCAATACTGATCTGTTGACGTAATGAGACTGGATGTTTTGTGTTTGGATGTTTTGTGTCTCTAAAAACACCATGTCTGAGACCACTTTGGTTGTATGAAATATAACAATTAAAATATTAGGGAATTAGGAATTGATCTCAGATCACCATATTGTCACATCCGCGCCACCTGTGCCCCGCATTCAGCGATCCCGCTCACCAGTCTACTGAGCGGGGAGTGTCCTGTCATGCCCCCTCGTCCTCGTGCTGGTTTGTTTATGTTGGGGTGCGGCGCCTAGCAACCCATCTGCACAGAGTGAGCCTCCGCGCTCCGCTCTGATTGCGTTGCTAGGCGCCCACTCATTAGTTCAGCTGTCTCGCCCCTTGTGTTAATCAGTTTGAGTTTAGTTCCCTGTTTAGTTAGATTGGTTGAGTTTTCTCATCAGTCTGTGTGTGTCTTCCTCTCGGTATATCTACCCAGCCACTCCAGCAGTCTGGTGTGCGATCTCCCTCATACACACCCTCATCTGTGCTGTCCGTCTGCTCTGTTGGGAAGTCTCTTCTGGGATCTTAGTCTCACTCTCGTACTTACCTCTTTCCCTTGTAGGTCTCAACCAGTGGACTTTGATTGTGCTCTCTCTCTTTCCCTTGTTCTTCTAGCGCTGACCAGCAAGGCGGATAGACCTTGGGCTGGTCTGACTCATCGTGGCTGTCGCACGGTGCGAAGCCACAGGCTTCGTGCATTTCCTCGTGACTCCTGGTTAGGAGTAAAACACATCAGATTCGCCCTTACTATGGAGCGACGTCTTCGTGTCCTAGACTGAGCGTTACCCTCTGTCCCAAGTTCGGAGCTAGTGAGAGACCTTTAGAGCTTGAGTGAAAGGACTGTTCCCTGTTTCAGTTCCCTATGCACTTGTGTTGTCAAAAAAACTGTTTACACTTCGTTTTGGATTAAAGCTGTTTTCTCCCAGTACTCCTGCTTCTGTGTCCTCCTTCCCCGTGTCCCACATGACACATATATGGGTAACTCTGAGCACAGATGTTCATGACCAGATGGACAGAAGTAAGCAATGGGACAGGAATTCCTAGAAGGTAGACAGTGGACATATGTGAACGGGCAATGTCACATGGGGCACTAGAAGTAGGCCTTAATGCTGCATTTCTGCTGAACATATGGTGGACAAACAGCACCTCAGGGTTTGTGTGGCTGAGGATGGAGTGTACACAAATGTGTAGTGCATTTTGGTGATTGAATCCTCTGCCCTTTGAGGCCACTGTCAAGCGTGAAAGTCACAGTGTGTGAGTGATACACACACAGTTCTGTTCAGCTGAGGCCAGTGAAATGCACTTCCAATCATGATCTGCTGTGCAGGAGCATCATATGACCAGAGTGAAATGCTGGTCAACTAATCGATAGCAAACAAATAGATAGCAGTAGCTGAGTGAGTTACACAGTCCTGCGGCTCATTATGTAACTCCAAAGCCATGTTTACTCTTCCAGAACCTGAAGTTCAGTGTAGTTTGTAGCATTTTTTTTTTTACCAGAGGAGGCTCTGAATTTCATCCTAGATTAAAATCACTACATAATTACTACTCTCTGGCAGTAAAAAAATGCACATACTGCAGATTCATACTGGATTGAAATCACTCACAGTTATTACTTTGAGACAGTATAAACTACACAGACTGCAGAATCATACTGGATTAAAATCACTCCACAATTATTACTGTCAGACTGTAAAAACTACACACTGTAGATTCATACTGGATTAAAATCGTTAACCTGGTTAGTAATAGCTTCAATTATATCAAAGAGTCATATTTTTTATTATCTTATTTCAGTTTGAATGGCAGTATTGGGGGAGGGGGTCTCTGAGATAACTGACCTGTGAAATGATGGGAGGAGGAGGTGAAATTATTGGTTATATTATTATTTCCCATGTGCTAGTGTACAGTGATGTCACTACTACAAAAGTCACTACATTTACATACAGGACAACAATATTATTGTCCTTTAAATTGCATGCTATAATGAATCACGCTTAATGTGAAAAAGGACTAGAACTAATAAGAGAAAACAGCCAATTTTTGATCTCAGGCCGACTTAAAGGAGCAGGGAATCAGGCAGACATTCGAATAGTTCCAGTCTTTGCTGGGTTGGCAAGTGAGTCTCTCATTAGAACAGGCTAATGTTTGGCCGTAAAGTCTCTGCGTAGAGTCTTTTAAAGTGTACTGCCATGACATGTGTAATAAATCATACCCTTCATACTAATGAGAGGCTGTTAGGAGCCCTTATAGGGGTAGGGGAAAGCTGATGATTTATGTGTCTTTATCAGCTGAAGGAATGCCGTACCTTTTCCTAAGTGCATAGCCCAGTGCTTTTCTTATTTTGCCAATCATTTATTCATCATCAAAGGTTTTTCACGTTGGGGTTTAGGTTCATTTAATAAACTGGATCATTTCTGTCCAGCTGGATTGTAGGTGTCAACACTAGGGATTCAGCTATGTAATTACTGCTGTTGTTGCTGTTATTAATTTGCCTGTTATGCTTAATGATGATGCTTGTAATTGCAGGTTATAGTTGTAATAATAATCTTTTTATGTATAATTCTTAACAAGCAATGAATTTGGTCAGTGAGCTGGCTACTTCTATCTTTAGCCACAGCGGGATTTGTGGTGCCAGAGAAGCTTGGCTACAGTATTGGTCCTGTTTTATGGAGCCCTAGTATGCAGTGTCATGAAACGAAGGTGACATATTGAACTTTTATTACAAATGTGTGTGTCAGCTCTAACCAGTGCCAGGTGATTTCTTACCTACTAGGCTGTTTCTCAATTTTGGCCATTTTTGCCCAATAAAAATACGCTCTCCTTTTGTACAGGATTACACCTCTGTGGTTTCATTCAAGAGAAAAATCATCTTGTGTCACCCAGCCCCCCTCCCTCCTCTTCCTTGTGTTTATTTGGCTCTGAGAGTGGGTATCCAGTGCTTCGGCACAAACAGCCGTTAATGGGCCAATTGCGTGACGTGCTTTTGCAAAGACCTTGTTCTGTGCCAATCCTTGTTCATTTATTCATCTCGGAAAGCTGATGAATGTTTAACCAGGGATCAGCAGGTGCACCCATTTAATACTTAATCAGCTGTGCAATCAAAGAGCAGGATCTGGTCCAGGATCCTTAGGACAGTCCATCATGCCAACTTGGGGTATGTGGGGTCACCCCTATGTAGAGTCTGGTAGTGTTCAGGAAACTTCCACAGCTTTAATGACTCTAGGCTTGATTCTGGAGTCATTGCCAGAAAGGCTATTGCCAGAAATGCATTAGCAGAAAGGCTATCGCTGTCTACCAAAACGTGTTCTAAAAGTTCTCTGTAGTTCAGGGGTTAGCAAGAGGATGAAGGACCACCCTGTATCTCAAAAGTACTATATTCTTAACATAATGCTAAGATTTTGGTTAGTATCATTTCCAAAATGAATTCTCAGGGCCATCTTCAATCGTAGGTAGATACAGCAAAACTACCTCAACACTGATTAGGAATTCTGGAGCTAAACTGAAGGCCTAACATGTAAGATCACCCACCAACATAATTAGGATGTCAATCAACCAGTTATGTTTTGATTTACAATGGATGGGACTGATTTCATGACTGTAGGCCTTCTGGGATTTCTAGATAGTTCACTGGCTGCAAACAAGGGTGATGGAGTAACCAGGTTTCAGGGCGTTAGAAATGGAAAGCAATGGCAGCAGCAGTCATGGCATGTCTTTTCCTAGAACCCTACCGCATAGCCAGTAGTCACAAATTAACCATGATATAAATGTCTTGCCTCTGGCTGCATATCACAAATAGCTTAATGCAAATAATGTATTTGACTAATTCTAATTTAAATTCTACTCAATTTTATTAGTTTAAAATATACATTTTGTCATCTTTTAGGCCTAAAACATCTAAAAATATTTTAAATCATCATATGACTATCAAAACATTACACCTGCCTCAAAAATAAGACCAATGCATTTTACATTCGATTTACATTCATGCATTTGGAAGATGCTCTTATCCAGAAGGAGAATGTAGGATTAAGAGTCTTGCCCAAAGATTCTTACTGGTGTGGTGTGGTGTTTTTGCCTGCATGGACAAACTGAGCCCCAATCCACTGTGTGGAAAACTGGTACTTACCATAGCTTGTACAGGTGCAGTTTGTTTTCATTTCACACTCTCTGTTTTCCTGGTCAGAGTAGATTTACACACCTGGAAAATGTTTTGGTAAGAATGAACTTACTTTATCAACACCACTCTCTCATCACTGAACTTTTATCTTTTGCTTCATCTCCAGCTTGTTGATGACTTTTATCTCACTGGACATGTTAAAACCTGTGCTTCATCAATGTGCAGTTAGTGGGTGGGGCATACACGACTATTCAGAAATTGATACATAACTATTACATGCAGTCTATAAACAATTATTCGATATATCCCCAGCTGGGACAGCTGAACAACACTGTCCTAAGTTAACACGGAACTGGGTAACATTTTGTCTTGGTGCTTGAAAATGTGTTTTGAATCTCAGTCTTGGAAAATCAGTCTCATCCACAACAATCTCTCTGCTGAGAGTCACTGAAAGCTCCTACAAATGAGCAACCCACTGAGCGAACACTCCTGTAACCAAAGACCCCTCTTTTTTGCAATGTGTGTGAAAGAGGGATGAATGAAATGCAATTACAGGAGAGTTTAGCCAAACCCTTATTAAGATCACTTGTTAAAACTGTTTTGATCTGCCATTCACTTAAGATGTAATCTATTATGTGATTTTGTGTGTGTGTGTGTGTGTGTGTGTGTGTGTGTGTGTGTGTGTGTATGTGTATGTGAGCAAGGGAGAGAGAGAGAGAGAAAGAGAGAAAGACAGTGATCAGTGTAATCGTGTCTGAGATCTGGCCATAGTCTTGGGTTTTAAGCATGATTGATTAACACCCTATACTCATCTCTCTCTCTCTCTCTCTTTCTACCTCTCACTCTCATGCTCTCCCTCTATCCTCTGCTAATGTCTTTTGTTGCATAACCATTGTTATCTACCACACACAACAAGATATCCTGTGTCAAAACTTAGTTAAAATGGAATTTATTGATAAACACAGGACACCAAATTCTCCATGTCCCAGGACGTCTGTGAGCCTTTGTGACAACACCAGCTCTAACAAGGGACATAAGCAGCTTCTAAGGGTCCCGTGACTGTCAAGAGACCCCTCTAACCAATTCTGGTTTATCACCATCATGTTGTCTAGTTGCCCTAGTGAGGGGAAAACGCTGGTTGATTATGTCTCAAAAGCAGGGTATACGGATCCCCAGCTCAAAAATGAGGGAAAATGGCTTGAAGATAATGTATTTTTGAGACCTTGGTTAGGCAACAAAAATTAACCGTCTCAAGAAGCAGGGTTCCTGAGTAGCTTTCAGGTTCACAAAGCCTAACAAATGTAACTGCGACCAAAAATGGTCAACAACAACGCTATTTATTTCAAAATAAATCAGATGACAAATATAGAGAAAGGAAAGTCTTGATAACAGCAAAAAACAACAGTTCTATTACTGGGCAGGTTTCAGTGTGGCACTGCTCAGTTTAGATACTTCCATTATGTTAAGCTCAACAAGTGCAGAAAAACAGATGCTGTATTTAGGTTTGTTCCCTGAGCTAAGTTTTACTTAGTAAAACTGTCATTTTACAGGGGGTGTTCAAGCTCTTGCATTCCACTGCAAATCACCTTCTTGAGAAAGACCCTGGACAGAGGATTCTGAGACACTTTTCTATAATTTAAAATGCTGCTTAATAGAACCCCAAATGGCAATTAGCATCCAATCATCAGTAACACACAAATTCACCAGTTATAAACATACATAATTAGTTAGCTACAAATTTTGCAGTACAAGCTTTTTGTTTTGTGTTATGTTGTTATAAAAGTTTGTGACATTCAAATGTTTATTTAAAAGAAATATCTTTTTTAGGCCTTGTCTGAGTGCCTAGGCACGGACGTGTTGGAAATTCCCCTTTCAATAATCTATTTAAATACAGAGCAGAGGTTTAACTTGTCTAGTCAGAGGTTGGGGGGATCCCCTGATCTGACTATCTACAGAATTGTTTAAGACATAATATAGATTCTAATACAGTCTGATATACTCAAAGTCTAGGGTGACAATTGTTTCTCATTTCTTTGTGAAACATTCTGGTGATCGCTCACATACTCACCTTGACCATCCTCTGTTACCATGACAAAGGATACCTGTAAGACAAAATAAGGTGATGTTGGACAACCCCACCACTCCACACCCCGCAGTCAAAGGAGTGCACACCTGTTACTGTATGCATATAAATGAATATTCGTTAATACATGAAGAATCTTTTGAACCTTCATGAACTCCTGCAAGTTACTGTTGCTACTAGCAGTGGCCATAAAGGCCTCTGTGTGAACTTTCAATACATGCCTATCTAGGACTCCCTGTCCACCTGTACCATCACAGACTGGCTTTTTCTCAAAATTCACACTCAAGCTAGAATATTAATAACACAATTATTTTTTGGTATTTGCATTTTACATAAGTAACATAAGAGGTTAAATAAATTAAGCGGTAAAACAAGAAAAGTCCACTGAGGGGTGATTCCTTCTTAGAGACACCAAAAGGCTAGAGCTGGCCCTGGCTCCACCAAGCCAGGAAAAGGAAAAAAAAAGATCTAACCTGATACTGTAAAGAACCATACCTGAAATAACACTCACATACTGTGTAACATCCTGTCATTGGCTGTGTATTTCTTCCTGTGTAGTAGCAGAGTGTAGTTTGAACACAACAGGCTACTTTTAGATGCTTATCTTCAGTGTATCAATTACAGTTTTTTACAATCGCTATGACAGTTTTTTCAAAACATTTAACAAGTTTCCTAAACTCTTAACGCGCCAACACACCTAAAACACGCAATTGGCAAAACGGTTAATTTCATGCTCAAAATCACACATTGTAAACTAAACCCAAAAACTAATTTTCAAAATACAATAATAAACTACCACAGTACACTATGTCTAGCAAAACACTGCAAACATGTTTTAAA
>JBBPCZ010000019.1:15871019-15884209 GCA_037974445.1 Brycinus macrolepidotus | reverse complement strand
TTGGTTCCTCCCGAGGTTTCTTCCTCCAGCTGAGGGAGTTTTTCCTCGCCTCTGTCGCCTTTGGCTTACTCACTAGGAGCTCGGACCTGTATTCTGTAAAGCTGTTTTGTGACAACTTGGTTGTAAAAAGCGCTATATAAATAAAATTGAATTGAATTGAAAATTGAATCTCCAGGGTTGGCGACCACCACATACGTCATGTAGCCCAACTAGACACAAATAAGCATCTTAAAACAAACTCTTACATGCATATACACTCACTTTCCACTTTATTGGAAACAACCTAACTCCAGGTGTATATTCTGGAGTTACTGACAGTAGGCCATCTATTGATGCCGCCCACCATTTATCATTGGTCCATTTTTGATCACTGGGCCACTGTTGACCAGATGTTAGTATAGCAGTGTGTGTGGTACTGTTAGTAGTAGTAGTAGTAGTAGTAGTAGTAGTAGTAGTAGTAGTAGTAGTGGTCCAAAAAGTGGCTCTATAGCCACCAAGGTGGACCCACAAAGTAAGAGTTTCTAATAAAGAGTGTATTTTTACATTGTCTATTTGTTTCATCTTGTCTCTGTAGAGATTGTGAGGGCGATGACCTACGTGATCAACCAGGGAATGGCGATGTACTGGGGGACGTCACGATGGACAGCCATGGAAATTATGGTGAGCCATAACAATTTCACAAAGTCTCCCTATCACCCACACCCCCCAATCCCTGTGTATTCACTTTAATTCGTTTGAGTACCCTGACGAAAGAGTAAAGCTCGACATTATGTGGATTGGCTATAAGGTGTTTGGGCAGATTGTGGCAATGCCAAAGATGTCTTTGTGTCAACACTGTCCTTTACTATGGCTGCCGTCCTGCTTTTTCCCAGAGTACCCTAATGGAGCACTGAAACATCCCCTAGTGTGCTCACAAAATGCTCCAAACTTCTGCATTGATCTCTGACTAAATGCTCAGCAGATTGTTGTTCACTTGTCTAGAAGGGATGGAAGGTGTTTAAAGCAAAATGCGAAAGGTTTAAGCGAAGCTGTTTTTATGGGGATTTAAGAGGCCAGCAGCACATCCCCAGGCCAGGATGAGTTTTCAGCACCTCTCCCACTGTAATCTCAGTGTATGTAATGCTGTAAGTACTTATGACAGTGCAACAGTGGGTTTCATGCTCAGGCAGAGCGTCTGGACATGAGAGTGCTGTAATTTAGCTGCCGTCATTAATTCGCGGGTTAATAAATGCCCGTATCAGTGAGGTGGACTTTCAGTTGGCAAGGTCTGGCGAGGTGGAGGCGGTAATGATCTGTAATTTGCGCTACAAAGATCACGCCAGCTAGTGTCCCTCCTACGCAACCGTACGTCCCCCATCAGTTCCCTGCAGGCGATGCTTAAATGATACGGTTCCGTGGGACACAGGCCATAAGCTGTGTGTGTAAACCCAAAGCTTCTAAGATTCTGCAAAGTCTAGGCTGGTGCATGATTGGGTACAATTAAGGGGTTTATAATTTGATTTGCTGGTGATCCTTTTATTGCAGTCTTAAACACATATACCTGATTGTCCCATTCAGATGCTCCTGAAGGCTTGATTAACTCAATCAAATGTATAAATTAGAGCAATAAATCACTTGAGGTTGCACAATGGATGTGAAGCTTTTTAAGTATTACATATTAAGTATAACATATTATATATAGTTATGGTTTGTCAAAACAGGATCACATGCACCCATGTTCAGTATGTCTCATTTACTACTAATAATAATTACTATAAGAAATCCTTCCACCAAGAAACGTAGTTCACTAAGAAGCACTCAAAATAATTGTAATAACTATTATTGTTCCATTCCATTACATTACATTCATTGGGCAGGCACTCACATCCAAAGCAGCTTACAATTTGAGGAATCACTCTAGTTTCAGGGCAGTGTCTTTTTATTTTTTGGCACATTAATATAGAATTGACTGGATGCATGAGGTCATATACTAACGTTTTGACTGTTTTAAATGAAATGAAAACAAAATGATGCTATGATGCTACTGCTCTCCCATTCCACAGATTTCAGCTCATTAGATGGAAGCTGCAAAAGATATTCCAGACATGGCCAGAATAATAAACAGAGAACTCTGCAGAACATTGAGAATAAAGATCTAATAGAGTTAACATCCAGAATGGCTCATATTAGAAGAGTGGTACTCAAATTCCGGTCAGATAACACACCAAGGAATTACTGACAAAAGATCATTATAGTGTATTATATATCATTTAATAATATACTCTAATTATCTATTATAGACTATTATTTATCATGTAATAACTTCTTTTTGTTCAAAAAGGACTTTGAATAAATATAAAGTACTGTGCAAAAGTCTTGAAACACCCCTAATTTCTTCATATTTTGCTTCCAAAGCACCACACTTTCTTGTATCTTTTAATACCATCTCTGAACTGACAAGTTACCTATACTTTTGTTTGTTAAGCCACACAGTGACCTACGTATGAATCATTCAAGTATAACAAAACCATCTAGCTTAAGGCCTTAACGAGTGAAGAAACAGGTGCAGTTGATTCCAGATGATCAGGCCGGTGATTAGTAGACTGGTGGTGCTGAACGCTGAGTGGTTGGAACACCTTTATCTAGGAACCTTGTATCTTTTGGCACTTTGCAGCCTGTAGCAGTAAAACCCTTGCTCTCATTTCTTTCATTCAATCTACTTAATATGCCAAAGATAAGACAGTTTGACAAGCATGAAATAGTAGTTTTGCACCAGTAAGTTAATTCAAAGCAAAATACAAAGAATAGAGGGGTGGCTCAAGACTTTTGCAAAGTACTGTATAAAATATCAAATGAAACATCTTTTAGCAAAATGCATGTTCTATTTCAGTCTAAAATGCTTTGTTTGTAACAATTGTAGATACAACAACAGATGGATAGAGGACACAGTTTTAATATAACATGCATACGAATAAAACACATTTTATTTAATACATTTTATTTAATAAAGGTGGTATTAATCATAATATTGATATGTAAAATACTTAAATTATTGAATATTCTGTCATATATTATCTTAAATATTTAAAATATTCTAGACAAAAAGCTCAGGACATGATTTGCTTTAATGCCTAAATGGAAAAATAATACTGACTGAAAGTAAATAAAGCTGATAATAAATAATGTTATTTATTATCTATTTATTTGTTTTGCTTATATTTCCCCAATCTGGTAACACTGGACAGGTGGCTAGGCTGTTACTCACATCGGGTTGAATTATTACCCAATGCATTCTACTCTCTCTCTCTCCCTCTCTCTCTCTCTCTCTTTAGGAGGCCTACTCTGTGGCCAGGCAGTTTAACCTGATCCCTCCAGTGTGTGAGCAGGCCGAGTATCACCTTTTCCAGCGAGAGAAAGTGGAGATGCAGCTGCCTGAGCTCTACCACAAGATAGGCAGGTGTCAGTCACCAGCACCCTCCCCCTCCCCTCTCCTTCGTTCCATCTGTGATATACAGTGCGCTCCATCTGCCCAGTGTCAAAAGTGGAAATTAATTCAGCCTTCTGTCCGCAGCCTGTAAACACTTGATTGATGGTCTTCTACATTTCTCTCTCCCTCTATCCCCCTCTCTCTCACTCACCACCCACACTCCCCCTCTCTATGTCTCTCTACCATCATTTTTCTCCCTGCATGCTCTGTGGCATGTACTATGAGTATTAGTGTCATGTGTGCAGTTTGGCAGCCTCATACAGTACTGTGCAAAAGTCTTAGGCACCAGCAAAAATAATATGTAGAAACTGTTTAGATGAGCAGTGAGCTTTTTTTTTTTTACTTTTATATTACTTAATATACTAAATAAAAGAAAGAATACATACAAATAACATTATTCACTAAATAGTGACTGTATGTACAGTATATAAATGTGGATCTTGTGGAGGTCCAGTATTACTTGTAGTTCCCACCAGAAACCTGGTTTGACTCAGTCAGTACTTCATTAGTTAAATCAGGAGTTCCTGATGGAATTTCACAAATCCAAGCAATGACTGGAGGCTTCGAGGAGAAATCTGGAACCGAACTTGTGTTCTTGTTACCAGCTCACCAAATATCAACTACTTTGATATTCACTCTGCTAGCAGAAAGACACATTATCATACTCTGAGAAAAATAGTTTTAAACAATGGCTTTTGCATAGATGCCAAAGACTTTTGCACAGTACTGTACGTCTGTGTCTCCCCCGTCTCCTGTCAAATGGCACGTTTCCCACCTCCTCTCTCCTGCTGCCTCTTTGACGATACTGATCTGGTGTGTGTGTGCACGTGTGTGTAAGTAGGTGTGGGTGCCATGACCTGGTCTCCTCTAGCCTGTGGCATCATCACTGGAAAGTATGAAAACGGCATTCCGGAGTCCTCCAGGGCCTCTATGAAGGTGAGAGATGTTCAGAGAAGCAGGTTTCATGGTGTTTTTTTTCATTTACCGTGTCTTCTCTTTTGTGGCTTCTGCAGTCCTACCAATGGCTGAAGGATAAGATCATGAGTGAAGACGGGCGGAAGCAGCAGGCCAAGCTGAAGGAGCTGGCTCACATTGCTGAGAAGCTGGGCTGCACTCTGCCTCAGCTGGCTGTGGGTGAGTCTTAACCACCACTGACCATCATGCATGGTTAAAGTGGAAGCCAGAGGCTCAGAGCTCTGGTTTAAATTGATTTCTGTATATTTTCTGTATAACTAAGGTTGCCAGATGTCCACTTTTGGACCACAGCCCCGTTTTGAGCTCTACTCGGCACTATTCCATTTTGTTTACAGGTTGTTTTCTCATCATTTTATTTGTTTTGCAGAACAAATGATTGGCTAGAAGATTAATTTCTACAGCATTTAATCATTCCTTTTTAATGGCCATTAAAAAAAAACCTTAAAGAACATGTACAAACCACCAGAAGATAGAATGGGGGGTGTGATAGACATACTGGATACTTGCTGGACACACTGTCCAATGATGACCCCCACCCCCAGTTTTTCCATAGCTGAAATTTGGCAACCATACATAGCACAGGTGTAGTGTGGTAGTCCAACATCAATCCAATACATACCTTCTTCCTGGATCACAAGCATCCACTTCATCTTGACATTTTTAGCTCTGTGGAACAAGAGAGGAACAACCCCATTGTGGTGCACTGTTATGAAAATGGCTCAGTTGACCAAATTTGCATGTTTCTGTGTCCAGCCTGGTGTCTGAGGAACGAAGGAGTGAGTTCTGTTCTCTTGGGAACCTCCAACCCAGAACAGCTAACTGAAAACCTGGGAGCCATTCAGGTGACTATAGACACACACTTTCATGCCAACATTCACATACATTTCCACATGCTATGTAAAGTTTGGATTAAAATCCAGGCACCCGTTTCCTTTTAAGGGCTGTTCTGTCACTTTATTAGCTCAAGTGAAGTTTATTAAATGAACTCCCAGAGGGACATGACATCCAGTTTGCTGGGCTTTAGATTGCAAACTGCTCCATCTGTTGCAAACTGCTCTTCCATATCCCTGCTATCTCAAAGTTACCAATGTGTTAAGAACAGTCCACCATCTTTATATTATCTGATCAATTGGTCAGTTGACCAGTTATGAGTGGGGCAGAGGGGCCAATAAATGGTGCGTAATAAGTCTGGGATTTGTTTACCTATACCTCAGGGTCTTCAGAGTCTTTATTTTTTACTGATTTTTTAAAATCTTTTTTCAATAGAACCATGCCTTTAAATTTAAACTCAGTACATTACAGCAATAGGGTTAAATTCTGAGGATGCTTGGTTAGGCCTAACAAGCCAGACTGTCCACCTTTACTGAAGGAGTCACTCTAGAAGTGTATTAGCTTCAGAAGTGTTCAGATCGTGAATTAGCAAAAATGCTCTTTGCTTAATGCTAAAGTACTACTAGCTTCCCATAGGGGGCCCATATAATTCTGGCCCAAACTGAAGGCCTAGCTTTAATGCTATACAGTGAACTATAAGGAAGGTGGCCCTCATTACGTAGACATTAAGTGAAAGATAAGGTTCTAATAGGTTTCCAATAAAGTGGATGGTGAATGTATATTTGAAGCATCTTCCAGAATGGTAGGGCTGGCTTCAGTTGGGTGCTGCTAAATGTCCATGTTACCTTTTTGTTTAAGGCCAAGTCATCCATAAGATAATGATCCAATACCATTTGCTTTCGTTTTGTCCACTCAGGTTCTTCCAAAGATGACCTCCCATGTGGTGTCCGAAATCGACCACATACTTGGGAACAGGCCCTACAGTAAGAAGGACTACCGCTCCTAGGGAACTTGGGTCACGTCTACATCCGAACTATCCTCTCCTCTTCCTCCTAGGTTTGGCCTCTCGCCGGAGAGCCTGAGAGAGCCAAGTAATCTGCATGCCCCCACCTTTACCCACCAGCCAGTAACTCTGCTGGGGTATCCCAGCCCTCTGCTACCATGCAGGCATGCATCGCAATGATGAAAACCACTGACCAAACGCAGACCACAAGAATCACCAGTCGTCATGTAGCAAGAGCTGCACAACTGCAACCCTTGACCTAGGCAGAGTCCTGAACCCTTGCTCACTGGAGCCCACTGGAGAGACTCGTAAACGGTCCCAGGGACCAGAGGTGTGAAGCATGTTGCCCTCTGCTGTTCACATGGGAGCTTTGTCACCATAAGCTGAATACATGAACAGCAAAGGCATCCCGCCAGGTGCATCTGTAGGCCTTTGGCTGTTTTGAGAAGGCCTGCACTGTTGATTTCATCCCAGATTACCGAAACGAGACCGCATTTGCGCTTCTGGCACAAAAGGATGACGTTTGGCTTAATGAGCTTTTAGCATAGGATCAAAAAGAGCATCCGAAAGATACATGCAAGTGGCACACCAAGTAAATACAAGCAAAACTAACCTCAGCCTATATATTATCCAAAATCTAGAGCAGAATTAAATGATCTCTCAATATGTAAATAGTGCATTTCAAACAACCAGCACAATGCATTTGTGTGTGTGTGTGTTTAAGTGTGACAGGCGAGTGTTCACTTTTTCCTCCCTGGTTCCAGTCTCCTGATTAGGGTAAAGTTTGACTGGATTGTGCATCGATATGCTGTGTGGTTAATCCATGGCAAGCAACATACTTTGGCAGCTGGTGTGTATCGGGAGTGATTCCACACCTTCTACTGTGTGTTTTTTGCCTCATTCAAGTGGGTTACATTGCTCCCGTTCTCTTCAAAAGCCATATTCCACAGGCCCGTGGACTCTCTTCGAGTGACTGCCCATGACAGATGCTGCTCACCCTTAAAGGAACAGTTCACAATCAGTCAGGTGTACACATTTTTCCCCCTTGGTACTTAGATCAAGCAAGCCATGGTGTCTCTAATTTTGCACTGGAGCTACTAGCTTGTACCCCACCAACTGGTATGGATGCCAAAATTCTCACTCAAGCCGACAGTTTTCAAACTGCATTGGCCTAAGACCCCTTAATAGTAGACTTGCAGATGTAGTTTCTGATACCGTATGACATGCTGCTTTAGAGAAAATGGAAAAGTTGTCAATTTGAATTTTTTTTTAACTTTTCCTTTAATTTTCCCGATCCTCTGTTTTGCCAGAGGTGCCAACCTCTGACCTTGTTACTCACATGCATTTATATATAAATTTGCATATTAAGTCATCACTATAAAGTCAGTGCGTTTGTGTTAAGTCTGGTGATTAAAAAAAAAAAAAGCTTTTTTTTTTTAACAAAATTATTCATGGAGGTTCTTCATTAGTGTGGGTGTGTTTTATAGTGTTACTATAGCTCAATTCTGTACTGAGTGCCTTGATACTACTAACCTGCGTGTTAAACATAGGGCTTTTGCATCCTTCCACAAATCTACATTACACACACAGACATTTGAGAGAGCGCGAGAGAGACAGGGAGCGCGAGAGAGACAGGGAGCGCGAGAGAGACAGGGAGCGCGAGAGAGACAGGGAGCGCGAGAGAGACAGGGAGCGCGAGAGAGATAGGGAGCGAGAGAGAGATAGGGAGCGAGAGAGAGACAGGGAGCGAGAGAGAGACAGGGAGCGAGAGAGAGACAGGGAGCGAGAGAGAGAGCGAGATCTGCTGAGGGTGAAAATGAATGTTTTGCAAAAAACAAATTATACTGTGAGGTGTTGAATTTATTTTCTAAAGGTTTGTACTACTGTTTGCTGAAAAGATATGTTGGCTGTACAGGGTGTTATGAACCTCTGCTTCCAAGTATTGGCCCATATCTTGAATTTTCTCCTTGGATGGACGCAGTGACCTCTGTAAATATATACAGTACATAGATCTAGATTATATGCTTAAAATAAAAACGTGTAACAACAGTGACCCTTCCTGCGTGTTTGAATTTCCTCATTTCAAAAACACTAAATGTGAAATAACGAATAGGGACGTCATTTATTGGTATTAATGGGGGGGGGGGGGGGGGGGTTGGTCAGAAACAACCCCTCGGTGTCCACTGATCATGAATTTCATGAAAGTCCACAGATGAAATTTCTCCTCCACCCTCCTTGAAAAACAATAACCACCATCTCTCAACCCACTGAACTCATCTTTCCTCTCATCTGCCCTTTCAGTCACATGCTTGTTCGCCCCTCGTTCCTCTTCCTCGTTCCTCACTTTGCCATGCCTCACTTTGATCCTGTGGACAGCAAGGCAATGAGACCAGAGGAGGCGCTGATGGACAGAATGTAGTTCCTGCAGAAATGCATTAAAAATACAAATTAACATTTTCAGTGAATTCATCCAAACAACCAAATAAGAACACGAGATTATTACACACTAACATAGTACTGCTGCTTCAAATGACTATAAAACACTTATTGTGATGTGTAAGGTGAGAATTGTCTATTCCTTTGCGTTTTCTAAAGCTCTGTAATGCAGTGCAGCATGCACTTCGCCTTACTTTGATCTGCAAGAGTGCTATATACAGTACTGCGCAAAAGTCTTAGGCACCTGTGAAAACTTTGGATGAGCAGTATTTTTTCCACAGTAATATTACTGAATATGCTGTTTCTACAGTATTTCAATGTGTATATCAATGTGTATACAGTATATTAACGTAGTTTCCATCAGAAATGTGGTTTGACTCAGTAAGTCTTTCATTAGATTAAATCAGGAGCTGCTGATGGAATTTCACAAATCCAAGCAACGGCTGGAGGTATCAAGGAGAAATATGGACCTAAAGCTGTGTTCTCCTCACCAACAAAATATCAACTACTTTTTTTAACAAACAAATCTTGATATTTTCGACTGCTTTCTTGTTTGTTTGCATTTTTTGCCAGCAGAAAGACACTATCACACACTGAGAAAACTGGCTTTAAACAATTTGCATAGGTGCCTTCGACTTTTGCACAGTACTGTAAATATTTAGTTACTTGTGAAGTAAAAAAAAAAAAAAATCCAAGGTTCTTACACTGTTGGGTTGAAGTTCTTAAGCAGGAAGAAAGAAGCAATGATGACCAGCACAAGGAACAGTGTGTTGTTGTAGAAGATGGAGAATGTTGTGGCCTCATAATCTGCCACTTCATTCTTCTTCCACAGGATCCTGTTCAGAAAAACAACAGTTTAACCTGCAGTCTTTAAAAGTTCTTTAAAAGTCAAGTTTATTTATAAAGCTCATTATCATACAGAAAGGTCAATCAATGTGCTGCATAGGAATAGAACAAAAATGTTAATGAAAAACAGAACACACAAAAGTAGTAGAAAGCAAATAAATAAAAGAAGATTAAAAGTGTGATGGAAATGCAAATATTTAAAAGAGATGGAGGAGAATAATGCAGGGAACTGGAACCACATTCGCCATTTTTTTGCATAAATAGAACAAGAAACACTAACTTTTACACCTGCACTGTGAACAAAATAACATGATCCTCTCAACTGAGTGCAAACTAGGATTTCTGTGTTACCTTGATTACTGTGTGGACAAGATTGCCCAGCTGTTCTTCAGCTGGACAGCGCTGACTTGGGGCTTAAGCTATTAGAATAAGTGAAAAACCCTTTTTAGTGAGTGTGACTAACAGCACTAACTTGAATGATTAAATTAACTTTATACAGTGGGGGAAATAACTATTTGATTCCCTGCTGAATTTGTAAGTTTGCTCACTTACAAAGAAATGAACAGTCTTTAATTCTTATGGTAGTTTCATTTTAATGGAGAGAGACATAATATCAACCAAATATCCAGAAAAACACTTGTTACATAAAATTTATAAACTGATTTGCGTGTCATTGAGTGAAATAAGCATTTGATCCCCTACAACCCAACCAGACTTCTAGCTCCCACAGATTGGCTGTGCGCCCATGTGGCACACAGATTACAATCAATCAGTTACAGATATTCCTGATCTCAACTCATTATGAGTATAAAGCACACCTGTCCTGTTCCAACCTCTCCACCACCATGGGCAAGACCAAAGAGTGGACAAAGGATGTCAGGGACAAGACTGTAGACCTGCACGAGGCTGGAATGGGCTACAAGACCATCAGCAAGAAGCTTGGTGAGAAGGTGACAACTGTTGGTGCAATTATTCGAAAATGGAAGAAATATAAAATGACCATCAAACGCCCTCGGCCTGGAGCTCCATGCAAGATTTTGCCTCATGGGTTGAGGATGATCATGAGGAAGGTGAGGGATCAGCCCAAAACTACACTGGAGGACGCTGTTAATGATCTAAAAGCAGTTAGGACCACAGTCACCAAGAACACCATTGGTAACGCACTATGTCATAATGGATTGAATTCTTGCAGTGCCCACAAGGTCTCCTGGCTCAAGAAAGCAAATGTACAGGCTCATCTTAAGTTTACCAGTGAACATCTAAATGATTCAGCTTGGGAGAAGTGCTGTGGTCAGATGAGACCAAAATCGAGCTCTTTGGCATTAGCTCGACCCAACGTGTTTGGAGGAAGAGAAATGCTGAGAATGACCCAAAGAACATAATCCCCACAGTCAAGCACAGAGGTGGAAACACTGTGCTTTGGGGCTGTTTTTCTGCTACGGGTACAGGGCGACTTTACCGTATTGAGGGGCCAATGGACAGGCCCATGTACCGTAAAATTTTGGACAAAAACCTCCTTCCCTCAGCCAGAACTCTGTCGTGGATGAGTCTTCCAGCATGACAATGACCCAAAACATACTGCCAAGGCAACAAAGGATTGGCTAAAGAAGAAGCACATTAAGGTCATGGAGTGGCTTAGCCAGTCTCCAGACCTCAGTCCTACAAAATTTGTGGAGGGAGATGAAGCTTTGAGTTACCAAGCAGCAGCCAAGAAACCTAAAGGATTTAGAGTTTCTGTAAAGAGGAGTGGGCCAAAATCCCTTCTGAGATGTGTGCAAACCTGGTGACCAACTACAAGAAACGTCTGACTGCTGTGCTTGCCAACAAGGGTTTCTCCACCAAGTACTATATTCTGTCTCTCTCCATTAAAATGAAGCTACCATAACTGTTCAGAGACTGTTCATTTCTTTGTAAGTGAGCAAACTTACAAACTCAGTAAGGGATCAAATAATTATTTCCCCCACTGTAATTAGTCCATTAATTGGGTCTCCTGGCTTTACCTCTCGTAGTTTTTTTATGTCTATCTGAGATATAGTTCACTCAGACTTCAGAATTTAAACAAAAAAACATTAGAACGTTCGAGTAGAGCAAAATTCACAATTAGGAATTGAATAAAGCATCTTAGAGACTTAAAAAGACTTCACCTCTCATCCTTCTCTTTGCGGGACATCTTGCGGTTGTCCGCCTCGGACAGTTTGCGGGTCACTTCTTTGGAAACGGCATCTTCACGTTTCTGAGCAACCCTGAAAACATTTGCACATTCTCTTTAATACAAATACACCACAATACAGGTAACCCCTAGATGTAAAAATTGCAAAGATGTTTTTGGAACTTGGCCTAAGCCTAAGTGGAGAAGCGCACACTCTGAAAAAATTCTTATGATAGTAAACTCAAAAAAAACAAAACAAACAAAAAAAACCCGCTTACTTGTGTTTCAGAACAAATTTGACGTTCTTGTATGCAAAGGCCACCAGGTACGTGCTGACCAGGGTCATGACGGCGTACAGGACTGCCGACTGCACCAGATCCATGTGCCAGATCCTCCAAAACAGCCCTGCAGACACCAGAAAAGAAAACATTACACAGCGGGATCAGAATCAGACAATTTTATCGATCCCTGAAGAAATTGCTTATGCTAGGACTGCATTGACACAGAGAGACACAAAGACAAGAGCAATATAAACTATAATACAAAGTCAAAATAAAACTCTCCAGAAAATACTCTGTACTAAATACACTATACTGTATACACAAAATATTATAGATAAATAAATAAAATCACTGCTAAAGTAGTTTACTAGTTTAACACAGTGGTTTGGAGGTGGAATTCAGCCAGTTATTTAAGCACACTGCAGGCAATACACACAACAGATGCAAAACTGTAGGAGCTTCTTGACGACAGAAAACATTACAAAAGTCCCCAAATGTATTTGTGTGGTGTCTCAGACTTGCTTCTTTAGCTTTGCACTGTTACTATAAGGCTAATATGGCCAAAAAAGTATGGAACAGAGCTGCATAATATGGACAAATAAAAAAAAAAATCAGTTTTGCGATTTTACTGCTACACAGAGACTGATGCTTTTTAAGATATTAAAGAGCCAGTATCATCAATTTTCTGTAATTAAAAAGGATTGAAGTCTGTAAATACTGTATCAAATGGTACATTTACACCCACCCGCTAATCCATATAATCTATATATGGAAAATAAGCAACAAAAACAGCCTGTTTTCAAAGCGTAGTATTTATGATGTCACAGAACCAACACATTTAAATATAACTCCTTTCAGCTGATGGCCTAGTGGTTAGGAAGTTGCCCTTGCCATCAAAAGGTAACGGATTTGAATCCCAGGACCACTAAGGTACCCTTGAGCAAGGTACCATCCCCACACACTCCTTCCCCGCACCACGTTGCTGGCAGCCCACTGCTTCACTTGTTGAAGGGATTCAATTCAAAGAAAGAATTTCACATTGTTCACAGTGTGTTGTGTGTTGTGTTCATGCATGACTGTAAGGGGCCACTTCACTTTACTTTACCTTATCAGGGCTCGAAATTGCATGCTCCCGAAATTTCATCTATGCGACCTCAAAATATATTTGGGAGCATTGGTGCGAGTGCATGTAATTGTTGTCGT
>JBBPCZ010000019.1:15860488-15870919 GCA_037974445.1 Brycinus macrolepidotus | reverse complement strand
TGGGGGTGGGGTTCGCGTGCGAGTGCTGTGATGTCAGGCTCCATCCGTGTGTGGTCACGCTGTTGACTTTGCACTGGACAAACAGGCCCTATGCTTGTGTTACCCACAGTTCAGCATGTGTGTGTGTTTCCCCCATTGCCCAATCAGCTGTGTGGTGTAAGTGGAGCATTCCTGAGAGATGACTGCAAACACGCAAACGCGTCTATCCAATGACAGAAGGAAGGAAAGCCAGGGCCTCACTGCTCCCCACGCTAACACGAGAAAGGAAAGAGTCCAGTCAGCCCAACATAAACCATAAACCACTGCCACACAGAGAAAGGAAAGTAACATTTACCTATGCCACAGTCACACCGTCCAGAAAGGCCAAAAACCCTGGACCATGCTAGCTAGTGGCTACACACAAATTGGAGAATAGAAAGCTGAAGAGAAATAGAGAAATGAAGATTAATTCAGCATTGTTATCCTGAGTCTGAGAAAGATTTTACACACTCAAGAAACAATACTGACAGTTGTAATCCCTATTACACACATTGATTTTCTCTAGTTGTTTTGCTATACATTACATTATTTGTATTTATGTAATTATATAAGAAATTATATTACAACATATTAAATTACATTTACATTCTGTTGTCGTTTTCTATTTGTTTTGAGGTCAAGAAATGCCATGAGCATGGCATCTAAAAAATAAGAATGTACACTAAACACTAAATTTTTCATCAAATTTAAATCTTAAAAATCTCTTAGACTCCAACATGGGATCCATTGAAGATTCAGAGGAGAGAAATAATCCAACAAAATGTAAGCGGCGTTTCAAGGCATATACACCATGTGGGAGCAAGTTCTGGGCTGGTTCTTGTTTCTGGACATGTTTTAAGCTTTATCAACAATGGAAGGCTTTCCTTGAACGATCATGGATCATTATTTCACTTCACACACTTTCAGTGAGGCTGTATTACCATTCTGGTCGAACTGGCTTCATTTTTTTTATATTGTATTAATCACCAAGACCAACGTAGATCAGAAATGACAGTCATCCTTCTGATGAGGAATCAAAACATGAGTTTGAACTTGCGTGATTTTTAGGGCAAAAGTCAAGTAAGCTTCTCTTTTTTTGGTTCTCCTGCCTGTCTTGGAGGCATGAGTGGCATTCTAGAGATAGCAACCTGTTGGGCGGGTTTCTACGGGGTCATTAAAATTCCAGCTACTTCGCTGCCACTGAACGCGGCATGTTGGCTCATGTCCATCCACCCTTTTTGCTCCTGAAACACATTAAAGCCCTTTTACCTGAATTTCAGATCAGCTTTTACAGTGATTAGGGCAGGGACTGAAGTGAGGCTGATTTTAACCTTTTTTGGTTCTTTACATAACTATATGACCTGCATTAGTTGAACTGTACTTAATAATTTGGAGCAAAATAACCTCTTAGTATTAATGATGCCTGACGTTCTAAGGGTTAAGCCACCATCTGGACCTGTTCAGTTCTTTCTTCCTTCCTTTCATGATCCTCTGCCCTTTCCCCCAAAACCTGTTAGGGTTGTTTGCTTTCATCCTTCTATCAGTTTGCCCGCAAGGAGATTCTGAAGGCCTTTTGTCTTGGCAGTGACATAGCAGTAGATGGGGATGAGTCATGCTGTTACATAAATGAGGCGAACCTCTTGAAGGACGGTTCTGAAACACTGTGGGGTGAGGGGGGTCCTGGGATCAAGGAAAGAGATGGCTTTGGCTTTCAAAATGTTTGGGCTGGCCTTTGACCTTCATTTTCCTGCATTTTTAGTGGCCTCTAGGAGCCAGGCCACAGCTTTGATCAGAGCTTTTGGGGCACCCACTGGGTGTTCTGCTCATGTGCAGATGAGCCTGAATGTGGGGAGGGGAGAAGGTTGTGACAGCTCCAGAACGGAGCATTGTTTCCTCCATCCTGTCTTCTTTGGGCAGTGGCACAATGGGAGGTTCTTTGTTTTTGGCCAGTCTCCCCCCCACCCTGCCCCAAACCTTCAACTCTCCCCACTGTTTCTCATAAACCCCCCACTGTATTCTCAACAAGCAACAGGTCCCCTCAAAATCCCCCGCCAGATCACCATATGTGTTTTTATGTCTGATCACGTGCACTCAGATCCTCAAAATAAGGCAGGTCACGGGGGCAAAGGCCCAGGCGCACAGACAGAGGTAGCATGTTTATAAAAAGCAAAATGAGCAGCGTAAACATGTCAGAACATGAATGGAACCAGAACCGAACCAAAACAATCCAGAATTAGTACATGATGCCAGAGCGACAGTTCAAAGCAGGCCGGTCTGCTGTGTCTTCCATTGGTAGAATAAGTTAAATCCATCGGTTGTGTTTTCTTATGCAGTGTAATAACTGTTTGTATTAGTATAATACTGTATAATTATTTGTTGTTTTTTGCATTGTTTTTGTTAGCATATTCCATTTCTAAACTATTTCATAACTATGTCTTTAGAGGAAGATTTTCTTTCCCCCCAGAGATTTTATTAGGTTATTTTAGCCATCGCTGTCCTGGATGAAAATCTCAAATCACATATCCACTTTGCTGTTTACTTGTGAGTGTGTGTGTGTGTGTGTGTGAGAGAGAGAGAGTATGTGTGTGTGTGTGTGTGTCTGTCTGTCTTATGGCGTGTCCTGAGGCTGTAAACAGCATTAGCTGTATCAGGCCCTTTTGCACGCAGGGTCTGGTTGCATACAGAGATCTTCTCCTGTAGGGGGCGCCTGAATCCACGCCCACTCTGTCCTGTTCATTTCAGACTCTAATTCTCATCTAGATTCTGTATCTCGTGTATAAATTCCCAGGATATTTTTCTCTTTAATTGACATTATTTCTTACAGCATATCATTTAATACACATTCTTTTTAATACACGTGTTATTGTTTTTTAGTTTCTATAGCTGTTGTTCATTTCAACCTACTTTCAATTTAAATACAAGAATATAAAAATTATTTATATTGTTATACTTAGTAATATGTGTGTCCCAACCATGCTGTGGTTTTTTATTTATTTTTTCAGAATTGCCAATGGCTAATATCATGGGAAACGAAATTTCTGGGCACGTTTTTAAATAGTGTGTGTAAAACACTGTTAAAGCTTCAAAGTCTTCGACACCCCAAGCTATGCGACCCATTTCTGAATTCATTGCTTTTGTGATGTCACGAGCCCCAACACTCCGTGTCGTGCAACCAAACAGGACAGAGGTTATTTGCATATATCAGTTTTAAAGTCGCTCGAATAGCATTTTAGATACTGAAAAAACAGTCACGTGCAAACTGGCCGGATTGGGAGGATAAATCTACAAAAAGGGGCTCGCAACAAATATAATGGAATGGAATAGAATAGAATAGAATAGAATAGAATAGAAGTGGAGCGCGTGGTCGTTTAAAAGTGTGTGTGGGTGTGCCAACGTCGACACGACTTCCTGTTTTTTTTTTTTTTTGGAGCGACTAAGCCCGCCCTCGGGTGAGAGACTTTGAGAGAGAGCGAGAGAGAGCTGGAGAGAGAGAGAGAGAGAGTCTGGAGCCCGCCCCCCCCCAAACACACACTCGCTCTCACAGAGTGAGTGTGTGTCAGTGGTGTGTGCCGCAGAGCCGGGTCGGTGGATGAGCGCTTTGTCTGTCTCGCGGCTCTGCGCGACTGGACGGCGGAGCACGAGGAGGGGGAGGACACGGGGTCTCACGGACAGGTAACAGACCTGTGTGTGTGTGACTTTTTTATTTCTTTCTTTGTTTTATTTTTTTATAGCATAAATGTACACACTGTGTTAAATTCTCATTCACAGCATGGAATGCTTCTGAATCGCGTTTTTTTTTTATTGCGGGTCGTTTTTGTGTGTGTGTATGTATGTGTGTGTGTGTATGCGCGCGCCAGGCGCTACGTGCGAAGCTGCTCGACCTCAGCTCGGTCACCGGCACGTAGGCTGCAGCTCTGAGCCCCACTGAGCGATCCGCTCGGGCTGATCTCTATCGCTCTCTACGTGCGTGTGTGTAGGTCAGATGTTAGAATAGAAAAGAGGGGGTCACGAGCTTTGTTTAGGCAGTTGGCTCTGGCCGTTGTTGGTGGTTGGGGGGCGGGCGGATGGTGGATGAGCTTTCTGTTTCTGGTGCCACCCTCTGTGTGTGTGTGTGTGTGTGTTGTTTCTCGAGAAAGGAAAGGTGAGGTTTCGCCTTCTCTGCTGATACACAATGACTCACCTGACCTGCTGCTGACTCCTGATCAGCCTGAGCTCAGAACATATGATAGGCCTGCTAGGAGAGCAAAGTCTGATCATGCTGGCTCCAAGGGGAAGGCAGATAAGCACCCATCCGAGCTCGAGTCAGTTGTTGCATTGGAATAATGACTCGTGCATTACATAAAACAGCAGCTTCTCAACCGTCAGTGTAGGCTCACTACTGTTCAAAAGTTTTGGCACAGTAGTGAGATGTTCATGTGCATGTTACTCACTTTTTTACCACTCAGTATTCTTTGCTAGCAAATAAATTCAGTATGTTAGTACCTGCATGAGCCAGAAACACTTTATCACTACTGACTTATAAAAAGCAATCTAAAACAATTATTATTTGAATTATAATGTGGATCACCAGACAACTTTCAGGGATGAAAGTTAACTAGTGTGTTTAAAGTTAAAGAATTAGAATTTGACTGACAACCAGTTAATAGAATGTCAGACATGTGCTGTTCCATATTCTTTCCATGTTATAAAGGAAATTTGTTTTATTTGACCTATTTTCATTTATAGCTGATTACTCAGCTTAACAAGATGCTTAACAAGAACAAAATCTTCACTTTATGAAATGAATGGATAAGTGGTAAAAACCTGTAGTGTGCCAAAACTTTTGACTGGTAGTGTAGGAGCTGAAGATTGTTAGGCCCTGCCCTTCTCCTATTTTGGGATCCTTTGCCAGGTCTAAAGCCGGGGTGTTAGCATCCCAGGTGTTGTTACGAACCGGACATCATTCATTTAAGCCCGAAAAATTATGACCTACATATGAAGGGCTGAAATGAACCTGGAGAAGAAGTGTGTTCAAAATTTGATGGTGTAGAAGTGCATGAGCTGGACTGTTTACTAGTCTGTTCTTCCAACAGTGTCCATGGAAAAGAGTTTGCATGTGATGCAGGAGCCGGAAGGCAAAGATCTGGAGGGAGCCACGCTCGGCTTGGCCATGGAGGACGGGGACTTCGAGCGGCGGCTGGGGCTTGTGGATAAGATCCCTCTGGTGAAGCCCTACTTTAAGAAGAAGCATGCACAGAGAAAGCTGGACGCCAAATGCCTTCGGGCACTGCAGGAGCCGCTCCTGAACACGCTGCTGGTGGCCGGGGACGGGGTCTTCGTCCCCCCCTGTGCTGCCACCACCACCATGGAGAAGCAGGGGACCATGAGCGAGGTGAGGACGAAGGACAGTGTGGAGTCCCAGGCGGGCGACGTGGTCTCCGATGTGGCATCAGCGCCTGTCGTGGCCACGGCGGCTTCCGACACCCTGGGTGACCTGTTCACCCCTGCTGAGCCTCTAGGGGGCGTCACGGCTCAGGAGGGCGAGATGTTTTGGGACAAGAGCGAGGAGGCCTCGTTGGATCTGGTGTTTGAGCTGCTGACCCAGCTGCAGTACCACACGCACCAGGGCGATAGCATCGACATCTGTGCGGACTTCCTGCAGGGCGCCTGCCTGTACGGCAGCGACTGTGAGCACCACCACACCGTTCTGCCTTACCACTGGCAGATCCGCCACTCGGACACACACACCTGGCAGAGCATATCGGACGACGCACAGGAACAGCTGGAAAGACTCTATTGCAATCCAGACAATGAGCAAGTCAAGCTTAAGTTTCTGTAAGTGCATTTTTTTTGTGTTCTTCCTGTTGTTTTAGCTTTACATGAGCACAGACATGCTCATGGAAATTACAGATAAGCTTGGTTAACCCCATAGACTCTGGAAATGTGCTCCTAGTCACACTACAGGTTTTTACCACTTATCCATTTATTTCATAAATTGCAGATTTTTATTCTGATTTTAAGCATCAGAAAGTTGTTGTTGAGTAAACAACTATACATGAAAATATGTCAAATAAAACAAGTTTCCTTAACAGTAGAAACACAGATACATATCACATACATATATGTACCTATATATAATGTACATATACATGTGATATAAAAAATACATGTGGGATGTGTTATTACATATGTTCCACATGAATTATATATAAGGAATTTGGACATGGGCTCATATGTTCCTTTCAGATGTGTGTATGTCTATCTATCTATCTATCTATCTATCTATCTCTCTCTCTCTCTCTATATATATATATATATATATATATATGTGTATATATGTGTGTATATATATATACACACCTACACAGTGTTGGCATTTTTTTTTCATTTATGATTGTTAAGTGAACAATCATAAATTAAAAAAATTAATTAAAACAAGTTTCCTTTATAAGATGGAAAGAATATGTAGCAATGCATGTTTGACGTTCTGTTAACTGGTTGTGTGGTGATGGAGAGTCAAATTCTAGACTGTTCTTTAACTTTAAATGCACTTGTTAACTGTTTCATCCCATTGGCTGACACTTAATAGGTTGTTAAATACATAACACTTGTCTGGTGATCCACATTATAATTATAATTGTATTAGGTGGCATTTTGTGGGTGAGTAGTGATGAAAAAATACATTTTCTGGCTAATTGGATGTATATCTAGCAGTGAACATCTGAATATTTTGGATTGCATAAAATTAGCATGCTTTACAATCAGAATGAGGTTTTCATTGTTTTGTTGTCCTGGTCATCCCATTTGATCATAACACCAATATTCAAAAAAAAAAAGTTCGCTTTATATCCATAAAATTTTGTAGTTTAGTGCCTCAAGGAAGCCTAACTAGCATATATATAGTACTGTGCAAAAGTCTCAGGCCCCTGTGCAAACTGGCTAAAGGCATTTATCTGAGCAGTAAGGGACTTTCTGCATGCAAATACACAAGTTAACAAATAAACAAGAAAGCATTAAATAATGTCAAGATTTGTCAAGATCACAGGTTCAGTTCCAGATTTCACCTCAATGCCTTTGTATGGATTTGTGCAACTCCATCAGCAGCGCAAATGATTTAATCTAATGAAATATTGATTGAGCTGAACCGGGTGTTTGAGGTATTTGATGAGAACTACAGTGTAATACTGAGCTTCCATGAGGAGAAGTCTGGGAATGATTCCCCACACACATAGACAAACATAAAATCACTATTTACTGTATTAATATTATTTGTATGTATTCTAATATTAGCTTTTACAAACATACTGCTCAGCTAAACAGGTTTTCTCAGGTGTCTTAAGACTTTTGCACAATACTATATGCTAATGAGAATTTAAGATATGGCTGTTACTGGCTTCATCTCTGATTAATAAGTTTGGAGTTTAAAGGGTTAACAGGGGTAAATGCAGGTGATTATTTTTTAGGGGGGCACAATGTGCGAAGAGGTGATAAAGGCAGGGTCACAGGAAATAGAAAAACCGATTTATGTGTGTAACTGACGGGAAGTTTAACTTTCTTTGTGTGTCGTGTGTGTTTGTGTGTGTGTGTGTGTGTGTGCTTATATGTTCATCCTCCTCGTAAGCCTTCCGCCACCCGCCCCAGAGACGGGGAAGTGTAGTGACGGCTGTAAGCTGTGAACTTGCGTGACCTGCTTCTGCCTTGTGCGGTCATTCATACACACACACACATACACAGTTACACAGAGTTACTTTGACTGTCGCACGCTCATCTTGTACAGACAGAGTAAGCATCACATGGGCCGTATCTCACACACATGGATAAATGAGCCTCACACACGCACACGTTCCCACACGCACACAGACACACAAGCACGCACGTTCATACACCCACTCTGCACTTATGCAAATTCTGCCTCTGTGTAGAACGGTGCTCACATGCCTTTCAGTCATGCGTGTGTGCGCACACACACACACACACACACACACAAACAGTTATTAAAGGGATAATATAGTGTGAATAGTTTATAGTGTGAATGTGAATAGTTTTCCACGTACCCCAGTTCTCGATCAGCCAAGATATGTTTGGAGTGGAAATTTTGCTTAACAGGACCTACAAAGGCTAAGGTTGCTAACAAAGCTCAAGGCATTTCAGTAAAATACCTCATAAAAATTTCTCTCAATCCACTCAAACCACATCCAGCTATTTGTTAAGATGGTATAGAGTGATGGACGTGTCTTAAACCATATCCACAAGTCTGCCATCATTTTTTGAGAAGTTCTGGTGATGTATTTTTACAGAAACACTTTAGGCTATTTTGGTAACTATTGACTTCTAGTGTTTGTTAGCCTGTAGGTCCAGTTCTTCACTAAGGGAGCAACATTTGGGTCTTGGATAAGTTGAAAAATGAGCTCTTTCTGAACTATTTCTTTAATCTGAAGATGTTTTGTGGGTTGTTTAGTAATTTCTAGGCAACTTCTCTGATAAGAGAGTGTAGAACTTGACCTAAGCAACAAGGCTGTTTTTCTTTAGACCGACTCCTTTTTTTATGCCCCGGGCTGGATCTGCATTCAGAAAGTCTCTGTGGAACGAAGGGCATTTGGTTTTGACAGCATGACTCCACCATAACACTCCTTTAGGACAGACCAGATGATTTGTCATGGAAATATGACATCCTGTAAAATACCAGAGGATACACAGATTCTAGGGTGGACTGAATTTTCGATACGGTTGGGCTTCTATGTTCTTTGGGACAGAGAACTGCCAAACTGAGACCACACGACTTGGTGGAACCATAAGAAGTTGATAGGCGTCATTAATAGTGGTTCACCGATATGTTTAGCCCATGATGTGATTCAATTCATGATACTGGCTTCAAGATTTGCTATTAATTTTTGACAGAATTATGACTGTATGCGTGTTTTTCCATTATAAGCTAACGAGACGGGCTCATAGGTGGTGTATCTATTAATGGACGAGCCTAGTATTAAGGGCTTGTAGTTTGTGTTCAAGCAATGCAGATGTTGGATCAGATGTCATAATTCATGTCAGGCATCTCCTAGGGGTGTTATGATACAGTTTAATTTGGTTAAATAGATGGAAAATATCATAGAAATATGCATATCCACAATGCATATCATCACTTTTTGGCATTATCATGATATTTCCATGCATTGTTACACCCCTAATAATTGGAAATCATTTTAACTGAACCAAATTTAAGGACAAAAAGTTCAGGTGGTTTCAGGTGGGAAGTTGTTTTACATTAGTGGTTGTTTCTTTTAGGAATATTAATATAAGAATTAATGAGCATTTTTATTAAAATCACGACATATGCAATACAAAAATCCAGATGTTCTAACATAACCATTCCTGATTGTATGTAACGACTCTCCATTGAAGGCAAAGGCAAATATCATCAAGTGATTCCTGTATCAAAGAAAAAAATATATAAATATATAAAATATATAACTTGATTATACAACCAGTTAAAGTAATATATTTTATATATTTTAATTACTTGTGTATATACTTTATATATATATATGTGTGTGTTTTTTTTTTTCTCCCCTTGATATGGAGTCTACAGACTACAATTTTACTCTGCATCACCCCACAACCATTTAAAAGGGTTAGACATGCACTGTTACATATTGTTTCCATGTTATAAAGGAAACTTGTCTTATTTCACATATTTTAAATTGTAGTTGTTTACAATTTAAAATATGTGTTAAGTTTATGACTTTCTGATGATTAACAAGAATAAAAATCTGCAGTTTATGAAATAAATGGATATGTGATTAAAAACCTGTAGTGTTCAAAAACCTTTGACTGGTATTGAATGTGGCTTGAATTAGATGTGAGTCGGGGACTGCAGTGGACCTAATTTATAAGTGATTAACCAGCCAATCAGCAGTCCAGATCTTGAAACATGCATGCTTTTTGGCTCACTGGTGCTGATAAGAGGTTGTGAAATTGGATTTAAATGATGATTTGTTATCGCATTGGAGGTAATTCAGCTGGAACCATAAAAGTGTAGCATTTCAAAACCTCGTCTCAAGCATCTCTAATGTCCTTTCCATTGCAAACGTCCAGCGAGGCCGTGACTGCCTCCATCTGCTGTAATTACCTCTGGCCCTCCGCCACCTCAAAAAGTAGCTGTTAAGTGTTTAGGCTAAGCCCCCTGCTGTACGTGTGTGTATGTGTGTATTTGGTGGGGGGTGTGAAGTGGGGAGCCCTGGGGGGAATTCTGGGAGATAAGCATTGCTTTGTTTGTCTCCCTGTTTGCAGTTGCCAGCTGTAGAGGGTTTGTTTGTTTGGTGCACTGACTCCATATGGCCGATACTGTGCCCAGTTCCGGGAAAAGGTTTTGTGTGTGTGTGTGTGTGTGTGTGTGTGTGTGTGTGTGTGTGTGTGTGTGTGTGTGTGTGTGTGTGT
>JBBPCZ010000019.1:15842696-15853220 GCA_037974445.1 Brycinus macrolepidotus | reverse complement strand
TGTGTGTGTGTGTGTGTGTGTGTGTGTGTGTGTGTGTGTGTGTGTGTGTGTGTGTGTGTGTGCACGCACATGTGTGTTCAATGAGCATTTAATCTATCCAAAATTGTCTTGAAATCTCAAAGAAACAAACACACACATAAAATTCACCCATATGCAGTTCCTTCAGAAAGCAGGACGAATCCTTTAGTCCAAAACGAACTTCATTTTCAGGTGGGCCGGACTGTGAGCAGCAGTCGAATACAATCCAATTTATGAGCGGTTCTTCTTCTTAAACTCTATACTGCAGCGCCTAATCCCACCAAAACCACGCCAGAATTCTCCTTTAAACCCACCACAGTGTGCAGAGGCAAAGCAGGCCTGAGCCTGAGGCCTTTCAACTCCAGCACACCTCCAAACCTTCAGCTCGTCCAATCACAAACCAGTTGCCAAGCTGCTGTCCAGTCAGGGCTGCTGGCACACTGTCGTCCAATCGGATCTGCCGGCACGCTGCCACATGGCTAAATCCTGCCGATCAGAATCTACCAGGGTGTCCTGCTCCGCTCCACATAAACCAACCAGGAGCTCGTTTGAAGAAATAAATAATACAAATAAAAAAACATTCAAGGCCTCCAGATCATCTCTTTTCCGCCTTTTCACTCCACTCGCCGGTCTTTTTACTCTTTTATCTTCATCCCGCCATCCGCCCACCTGATCTCAATGGAAATCCACATTTGAGCGCCACTTGTGGAGAGGAGGGAGAAAGAAAGAGAAGAGAGGCAGAGAAGGAGAGAAAAGGAGGACAGAAAAAAGGGAGTGGTGGGGAGGGAGGGAACACGGTCTATTTCTCCGTCCCCACCTCCTCCCTCTTCCTCCTTTCTTTCTGAGAGTTGAGCCGTCTCAGTCTCTAAACAGCAACTGTCCTCCTCTATCACACTCACGCGCTTTCTCTCACTCTGACAAGCCTCCCTTTCTCCCCCCTCCCTCTCTCTCTTTCTCTGTCGTTCAAGGCCACAGCTTTTTACTTCTCTTTCTTCAGTCGCTGCTGCCTGGTTGGACCTTCATAGCAAAGTGGAGCTGAGAGGCGGAGCTTCTCTCTCTCTCATTTGCTCTCTGATGCTTCACTTATTTCTTACTCTTCTCTCTCTCTCTGATCCCTCACTTATTTTTCTTTTTCTCTCTCTCTGATCCCTCACTTATTTCTCTCTCTCCTCTCTGTGATCCCCCACTTATTTCTCTCTCTTCTCTCTTTCATCCCTTGCTTATTTCTTTCCGTCTCTTTTACCACTCTGTACTCCTTTCTGTACTCCTTGCTTCCCTGCCTCCATCATTCTCTCTCTCTCTCTCTCCCCTGTTCCCTCCCTCTTTTGCTACTCCCTCCCTCAGTGGCTATCCTCTCTCTCTTTCTATTTCCTCTCTCATTCCCCTCCCTCTTTTTCCCTCTTTCCTCCCTCATTCCCTCATTCTTTTTTTCTTCTTTCCTCCCTCTCCTTTCTCTATCCTCCCTCTCTTTTCTTTCTTTCCTTTGTCATTCCCTTCCTCTCTTTCTCTCTCATTTGATCTCTGCTATCGCTCTTTTTCCCCCCCACTGCCCTGTCTTATGTGCACTAACTGAGACATAAGGCACATAACTCAGAAACACACACACACACACACACACACACACATTGTGAGGATGGGAGAGGTTGATACTGATACCATGGGAAGCACAGCAGCTTTTTACAGCTTTCCAAACTGACCTGCTTTTCTTCCTCAACGTGACCTTTACTCACACAGAGAAAGAATAAGAGAGACAAAGGGGGGGGCACAGACAGACAGGAAGGAGTGAGAGAGAGAGAGACATAGACAGACAGAGAGAGAGAGAGAGAGAAAGTTGCTAAATCCTCGCTGATCTGTGCCAAATGTCTCCAGCCAATTCCCCTTCTCTCATTTCTCTCTCTCCATCTCGTTACCCCTTGTGCTGTCCTCTCTCTATTTCTCTCCCCCTTTTTTCTTTCCTCTCTCTCATCAAGCCACAGTCAAACATTCCGCCAAAGAGAGAAAAAGACAGAAAGACAAAGAGAAAGACAGATACAGAGACAGAAAGAAAAAAATGCTCTAGATTTCAATCCAGAGTGAGCGTGTGCGCACACACAGCTCCTGTGAAAGACAGCAGTCCTTTTAAACTCTGCCAAAAAGCCACACGCACACGCACACGCACACACACAGTTGTGTGTACCTGCTGCTGTCAGGCAGCTAAACATAGTTAACACCTCAGGAATGGAGGGGTAAAATGGCTGGCCTACAAATAAGGGTGTTCTTTCTCTCTGCACCACTCACACACTCACACACTCACACACTCACACACTCACACACTCACACACACACACACTCACACACTCACACACTCTCACACTCTCACACTCTCACACTCTCACACACCCCAATCATTCATATCAGTAAAACCACCTGCCTAATACAATGCAGGTCCCCCTTGTACCACCAGAATAGCTCTGACTCATCGAGGCTTGGACTCCACAAGACCTCTGAAAGTGCTGTGGTTTCTGCACCAATCCGTTATGAGGCTTGGCCTCCATGGATCGGACTAGTTTGTCCAGCGCATCCCAAAGAAGCTCGATCTGAGATCTGAGGACTTGGAAGGCACCTTGAACATTCTGTGATGTTTCTTAAACGGTTCCTGAACAGTGTGTACAGTGTGGGGGCTATCATCCTGCTGAAAGAGGAACTGACATTAGGGAACAGCGTCTCCATGAAGGGTTGAACTTGGTCTGCAGTGTTCCGGAGTCAAAATAGTGTCCACATAAATGTAGGACCCGAGATTTCCCAGCAGATCTCCACCCAGAGCATCACACTGCCTCCACCGCCTCGCCTCCTTCCCATAGTGCATCCTGGTCCATCTCTTCCCCAGGATATCAACACGCACATACACACGCCCGTCCACATGATGTAAAGAAAACATGATTCATCAGATCAGACCACTTTCTTCGGTTGCTCCATGGCCCAGTTCTGATGCTCACGTGGCTGCAATCAAATCAGTGTTCCAATATCTATTGTAGAGTCTTTCCAGAAGAGCAGAAGCTGTTAGGG
The DNA here is from genome assembly GCA_037974445.1 of Brycinus macrolepidotus. NCBI lineage: Eukaryota > Metazoa > Chordata > Actinopteri > Characiformes > Alestidae > Brycinus > Brycinus macrolepidotus. Next base: position 15,850,157 of record JBBPCZ010000019.1, on the reverse strand, counting down.
GGCGACTCTCCTGTTGAAACTCCTTATTTTAGAAGAAACACTGAAGAACCAGGTGTTAACACTCAGGAGCTCAAGCAGACACTTTCACCTTCCTCCTCCTGAAATACAGTCTGATCCAGCTGTCAGCCTGAAGATGGGGTGTGTTTAAACACCAGGGAATGGAAACCATAGTATTAATCACTGCAAGCTGCACATCCATTTTAGCTGTGAGTGCTGATGAAGCACAAGTATGTGTGGAGTAAATGTGATGGACCAGCTTGGCCTCTACAGAGTGTATAAATATATTGTGCCGTGTTGCCAGGCTGTATGTAATAAAGCTTATCAGTGTTGGTCAGTCCAACAGGGGAACCTCAACAGCAGCAGTTCTCAAACTGTTTTATGTCTAAAGGCTCCTTCAGAGATATTAAGTGCCGCTCACCCCCTCACCTAAACATGTACACACCACACACACAACGCACATGCACGCACACCTCATTACACAAATTCTGACCTTTCTTGGCGGTCTCCATCTCCTCTTCGGTCCAGCGAGAGCTTTCATTCATCTCCAGATTTGCTGAAATAAGAAAGAGGATTCCTGATTAAAGGCTGAAAGCTAATCAATGACACAAAACAAGCCAAACTCTCTGACTTCATTGAGCATCCCACACATGTTCAGTATTCAAAAGCGTGAGGAGAGGGTCAACAGTGTTCATCCTACTCCAGTAGAATATCTTATGTAATATTATTGTTACTACTATTATTGTTATTGTTATTATTATGATGTGTCAAGTTGGTTCCGACTTCTGGCAAACGTTTGAATATTGCTTCTCCAGAACACTCTGGAGAAGCAGATCTGATTAGATCTTCAGGCTTGTTTATAATTCTTCTGACTGACTCCATCCATCTTGTTGCTTGATGTTCTCTTCTTCTTTTACCTTCAGCCGCTCTGATCATGAGATCATGAGTACTATTTTAGCACTATTTATGCCTGTCAAATTGTCTTATCTTTGGCGTGTTGAGAAGATTAAAAAAATGACATAGGAACAAATGGTTTACTGTGACAGGCTGACAAGTGCCTAAAGACACAAGGTGTTCCAACCACTCAGCATTCAGCACCACAAGTATCATCTGGAATCATCTGCACCTGTTTCTTCTCTGGTTCAGGTCTTAAGTTAGATGTCTTTGTTATGCTTGAATGATTCATATGTAGGTCACTGTGCGGCTTAACAAACAAAAAACATTCCTCTGAAACCGGTCAGGTTCAAGAATTGGACTGAAAATGAGGGTCTCTGAAAGTCCTTCAGGAAGCCTGGAGAACTGTTCCTCAAGACAACAATTAAATACAAAAAAGTTTGGTCTCTTTGGAAGCAAAAATACGAAGAAATGAGGGGTGGCTCAGTACTTTTGCATGCTACTATATGTAAATATGTTCACTTTTTGTGAAATCACAAAAACAATGGATTCAAACTGAGCTTTCTTTGAGGCCTAGTTTCCATATATGGACTGGAGAGTGAATGGTAAGTTTTTGAATAGTAAATGAGCCTCTTCTTTAACTCCTTTTAAAATCTGATTTTAGTAAAATAGTGTTTACCATGATATTGGTCTTTAACAAATATTTAAATATAACAACAGAAAAGTTTTGATAATATTGTACCTTGAGTTTGAGAAAGGTGCTACATAAATAATAATAATGATAATGATAATTATAATAATATTATTATTATTATTATTATTATTATTATTATTATTATTGTTATTATTATTACTAATAATAATAATTCTTATTAAATCACCACTGTGCTCTCTAAAGTCCTCCTGGGGTCTCCAATAAACGTTTTTGTAAAGGACTTTCAGTACAAGCCTGAGATCGCAAGTCCCTCAGACTTAACAAAAGCCTGTGTGTTTTACGAAAGCGAGCTCTTGGCTGCCTGGTAGAAGGTTTATGTTATTGGTTGGTGAAATAAGCCACACACCACACACACTCTGCAGCTTCCTGTTACTGAAGGTAAAGAACATGTCACAGCACAGGTCAAAACAAATGTCACACATTAATCACCTCTGCAAGCTGTAAAAGCACGTTCAGTGCTGAAGAGCACTGACTGCGAGGTTTGCTGTGTTGTGTATACTGTTTTGTTAAGGCAATATATCATCTGCTAATCATTATCACCATATCAGTCTCTGTAATACTGATATCACAAAAGGCTGCAACATGCAAATGAGCTCCAGATGAGGGTGCTCTGATAAATCGAGGCCTTCATGTAATCTAACAAAAGTCTCATTTTTAACCATTAAAGGTGTTGGTGCATGAATGGGCAGGGCTAACTGCTATATCCATGATATGGAGATTTATTTAATTATTTTGTGACATCACAAAAAGTTTGATCTGAAAACGGACTGTTTTTGTAGCTTATTTTCCATGCATAGTCTGTACGGATGGGGGAGAAAATGTACCATTTAGAACAATATTTACAGACTTTAAGCCTTTTTAATTTCAGAAAATTAATGATATCGGTCCTTTAATATCGTAAAAGGCATCGCAATCACAATACGTAGCAGTAAAACAAACATACTGATATTTTGCCAACATCTTGCAGCTGTTTAGTTTACAGATATTGTCTCATAATGAGAACACAAGCCTGGGTGACAAGCCTGGGAAATGCAGATTTAATGTGGGAGTGTAAATTAGAGTGGGAACAAGGCGGAGCTCATATAACGACACTGGCACACTTGACAAGTCAGTAAACAGGTCTGTCATTGGTGCCATGGATCTAAACTAGCAGGGCTAAAGCAAAAAAAAAAAAAAAAACTAACAATAAGTTGTTTTGTGTTGTTGATTGGACTGACTGCATACTAAAAGTCAGCAGTGGGTTTTAATTGCGAAGGCCTGTGGGTTAAGCCTTGTTTGCAAATCTTGCTTTTTTTTCTTGCCTTTTCTGAGTGAGTGAGTGAGTGAATTTGTGTGTGTGTGTGTGTGTGTGTGTGTGTGTGTGTGTGTGTGTGTGTGTGTGTGTGTAAAAATTCTTTTTAACAAAATCACCGGTGCCACAATTATTGGCACCCCTAACAATTCCTATAAAATAAATTTAACTGAATAATTTTTGTAATTTATACTTTACTTTTTTTAAGTTGATCAGAGAGTCTAAGACCCTTCAATTAGTAAACCATGTCTCCCTGTGTTTCTGGGGTATAAATATGATGTGACACAGAGGCTCTTAGCCACTCTTCAAAAGGAAAAGACAAGAGAACATGCCATTTAATTGAGGCAGATGTGTGTTAATCTTCATAAGTCAGGAAATGGCTACAAGAAAATAGCTACTCGCCTAAACTTGCCCATACCCACAGTCAGAGCAATAACTGAAAAGTTAAAACACCTGGAACTGTGACAAACAACGCTGGACGTGGGCCCAAATTTAACTTGCCTCCACGCACAGTTAGGAGGATGGTAAGAGAGGTAAAAAATTCTCCAAATCTGTTAGAGAACTGCAACAAAGAGTGGCATCTTGGGGTCACCAAGTCTCCATAACAACCATTAGATGCTATCTACACGCCTACAGGTTGTTTGGGAGGCATGCCCGGAAAAAACTGTGTGCTTTGGTCAGATGACACTAAGACTGACCTTTCTGGGAACAAACACTCCAGGTGGGTCTGGCGTAAAACAAAAGATGAATATGCAGAAAAGCACCTCATGCCCACTGTTAAGTATGGTGGAGGATCTGTGATGCTGTGAGCCTGTTTCTCTTCCAGTAGCCCTAGGAACCTTGTTAAAGTGCATGGCATCATGAACTCTTTGAAATACCAGGACATTTCAAATAGAAATCTGGTGGCCTCTGCCAGAAAACTGAAAATAGGTCGTCACTGGGTCTTTTAGCAGAATAATGATCCAAAACATATGGCCAAGTCAACACAAAAATGGCTCACCAGACACAAAATCAACCTTCTTCCATGGCCATCTCAGTCCCCAGACCTAAATCCCATTGAAAACCTGAGGGGTGAGCTGAAAAGGAGAGTAAGAGAGGACCCAGGACTGATCCAGAGAGATTGTGCAAAGAGGAATGGTCAAAGATCTTTCTCTCTCTGTACTGTGAACTATTTGTCAACCTTGTGAAATGTTATAGGAGAAGATTAAGTGCTGTCTGATTGCCAAAAGGGGTTTGCACAAAGTATTAACAGCTGGGGTGCCAATAATTGCGGCACCAGTATTTTGTTAAAAATAATTATTTCTTAATGATGAATTAAACAAAAAATTAATGTACTTAAGTTAAAGGTAAGATTTTTTCAGTGTAAGAATATGCCAGTGCAATAAAAAATAAATTTATTTTTATTTTATTTTTACACATCTTTATCAGGGGTGCCAATAATTGTGGAGGTCGCTGTATATATATATACATCCACACACACACATTCCTATATGAATATACTCCATTTGAACTTTGTACTTTGAAAAAGTATGAGTTTTTTGCCATTTTATGTGTTTTGTCATGGTTCTGCATGTGTATATATGGGTTTACTGACCGAGTTCATTGCTGAGTGGTGGTGAGCTGGTCTCCTCCTGCTCATTGGCCATAGAGCGGGTGATCCTGCCTTTGCGGTGTCCGCGGCTGTTGGCCGTGCGGCGTCCTTTAACAGCTACCGGCGGCTCTTTATCCTCACAATCCTCTCCAGATGTGTCATCTCTACAAACACACACACACACACACACACACGAGAACAGAGACAGAGGAAAAAATAACACACAATTAGGGTTAAAATTACCCGAATATTCAGTACCAATATGATTGTGTTTTCTCTGATTTACATCCACTTCACAACCTCCACTGTCATCATAACAGTCTTCTGTAATACAGATTCACACCAGCTTTGCCACTTCAAGGGACACAGTGCTGTTTCTCACAGCTTTGCTGGATAAGCAGAAAATGCTGATATCACTGCAACACATCAGTACTGAAACCAGCCTTGGTGGGATTACAGAAAAAAAAATACAGTCTATCACCTTTTAAACTGAAAGTTTGTTTCTGTAACAGACTGCAGGCAGATAAAAAGCGCTCCAGAGAACACACTCACATAACGAATGAGAGAATGAGAGAGTGCCACATTCAGAAAGGACAGGCAGGTAAACAGAAACAGGGCTGTAATAAACAGTGCATTAGGTATCTTAAGTATTACAGCTGCACGATATTGACAGAATATCAGTATTACAATTTTACTGCTACATACTGCGATTGCGATATTAAAAGGCCCATATCTTCACTTTTCTGGACTTAAAAAGACTTACAGTCTGTAAATATTGTTTCAAACAGTAAGTTCACTCTGCCTCCCCAACACAGTCCATATTTGGAAAACACTCTACAACAACAGAGACAGATACTGCGATAACAATCACCAGATACTGTGCAGCCCTAACATGTATGTATTCCAAGTTAATTTAGTGCCCTTTTCAGTGACACAGTAATTATCACTGCAGCTCTAACACCACAGAAACACGGCAACCGGTCAAAAAAACAAAACACTCCAGAGAACAGCCATCTTGCAGTTTTTCATGAGGTATCAAGAGTATTCAACAGACCTCAGTGATAAAGAAGTGGAAGTGGAATTGGTGCACCATCATTTATCTTCCCCTGCCCACCATTCATCTTGTAAAGAGGGACACTAAATATAGGAGCACCAGGTGGGCCCGCGGCAGTGTCCTGAGCCCGCAGTAGACGCTGGAGTTTCCTGCACCTAATGCTGGGACGTCCGGTCTCGAATGGCTCGATGCAGGTCAGTGATTACACAGATCTTAATGGACCAAAGAAGAAATGCTGACCGCAGTTATTTACTCTATATGAACCCATCATATAAATATAGACCACACCTGTGAACCTGTCTCCGTAAACACTGAGGTCTCCTGTCTGGGGACCTTCTGCATTATTAAAACCAGACTCACGTTACACCTCATTTCTTCATATTTTGCTTCCAAAAGAGCCAGAGATTCTTGTATTTTTAATGTAGTCTTGAGGAACTGTTCTCCAGGCTTCCTGATGGACTTTCAAAGACTCTCATTTTTAGTCCACTCTCTGAACCTGACCAGTTTCAGAAGAATGTTTTTTGTTTTTAAATAAGAATATTATTACTAATACTATCATTCATCTTAATATAGGATCATTTTGGTGCCACCTCTCCTCCAAGGCCGTGTGAGATTTTGGCACCATTCCAACTCTGACACGCGCCTTATACCTCCCGCAGTGCACTTATATACAGCTTTTTAATCAACTGATGAGGGGCAGAGTACTGATCATTTATAGTTTGGAATTTTGTGGACAAGTCACCACAGGAAATACGGAGACAGAGTCTCTAAGAAAAGAAAGATGCATGTCACTGCTGCAAACCAGCTCAGTTAGATGAAATGAGGCCTGTAATTTAATTAATGAAAAACATTTGTAACTGTCTTTTTGGTTACTGATAAATCCGTTAAAGTTCGAGTGTTTTGAAATGAGCTTTTGTCTCTGCTCAGACTAAATTTTTCCACCCATTTTGGCTATACTTGACTTTAGATACACTTTCACTTGCACTGTGAGCTAAGCCCCCAAAACCCTTCACCTATGGCTCAGTGGTAAACTTATTGGGTTCTCAACCTCAGAGTCACAAGTTCCAGTCTCACCAATCGTCAAAAGTCTGAACACATTCTTTCTTCAAAAGTCTGAGTAGACTCTGCAGTGTTCTTAAAGCTGACTAGGGAAAATCACACCTCACATTTTCTTGTGGAAATGCATTCTAGTAATCTCTATATTATTACAGTTGAGATGATTCACCGAACTTACTGTTCCTTCATACCAGCCTCTTATTCTAAGCTCTTTGCTTGTCGCCTCACAATTCAAGCACTCCTCCATGTGTGATTTTTCAGGGAATCTCTGCTTTCAGCTTGAGTGGCCATGCGAAAAGCAGCACTGAGGTGAAGTGACATTGATGCCTTAACCAGCTATAATTAATTTTTTAAAACATTTTTCAGTACTGTGCAAAAGTCTTGCGCCTCACTTCTTCATATTTTGCTTTTGAAGATCCAGACTTTCTTGTATTTTTAATGTAGCCTAGAGGAACAGTTCTCCAGGCTTCCTGAAGGACTTTCAAAGACTCTCATTTTCAGTCCAGTCCCTGAACCTGACAGTTTCAGAGGAATGGTTTTTGTTAGTCTCTGCTCATCTCTAAGCTGGACTACTGCAACTCTCTACTGGCTGGACTGCCCCTGAAGGTAACAAGACTGATTCAGAATGCAGCTGCAAGGTTAGTCTTCAATTTCCTAAATTCTCACACACCACGCCTCTACTATGTAACCTTCACTGGCTACCTGTGGCCGCTCGCATTAAGTTCAAAACCTTAACACTTGCTTTCAAGGCTAAGAATGGACTTGCACCTCCTTACTTATCTGCATTGATCAAGCAGCGTGTCACTTCTCGTCCTCTCAGAGCTTCAAGCACTGCTCGTCTCGAACCTCCGTTGATCAAAAGA
>JBBPCZ010000019.1:15805669-15821424 GCA_037974445.1 Brycinus macrolepidotus | reverse complement strand
ATGTATCATTTAACAACTTATCCTTAAAAGTACCTTTTAGTTTCTACTTTGGGATCTTTAAATCTACTTTTTATGAGCTATTAATTTAGTATTTAAGTATAAATGACAAAATAGTTCACAGTAAGTGATTTGAATGATTTGTGAGGTACAACACAATATAACAACCAAACTCGAGGCGTTGAAATATGATTTATGAACGTTTATCTAAAATCCATCGTCTTAATGAAACCGTCCGCTTGTTCGTTTGGTTTAATCAGTGATTTCCATGTTCCACATCTCTGCAGCAGATACATGCAGAACCTGGTCTGACGTTGGACTTACAGGCGTGTTCTTATTTCATTCAACAACTTCTTCTTATCCTCAGAAACACTGAATGTTGAAGAAGACATTTCAAAACACCTTTCAGTGTCTACTTTGGGATCTACATGGTATGAATGATGAATACAAATGTAACATATATGTATATAAATGACAAAAAGGTTAATATCACATTTTCACATAATATAGAACAGAATAGAGGAGAAGAGCATAATCCAAGTCTAGGTATTGAAACATGATGGATTTTTGTTTTTGAACCTGATATGAGTTATTAATCCACATCTCTAATGCAAAGGCAGGCAGAACCTGGTGTGGCGTTTGACTTTAAGGCAGGTTCTTAGACGATGTTAGATTCTTTTATTTAATGTACATTTTATGAGTTATTAATATAAATATAATATATAAGTATATAAATGACAAAACGGTTAATGGTTAGAAGAGAAGAGAAGGGAAAAGAACAGGAGAAGAGAAGAGAATTGTCGATAATTAAGGTCTATGTACTGAAATAGGATTGCTTTTTGTATTTTTACATGGTGTGCGTTATTATTGCACGTCTCTACAGCTGACAGATGCGTGATGTGCTTGACTTTCAGCCGTGTTCTTATTGGGCCCCGTCACCACATTATAGATGCAGTAACTGCGTGTGGCTGCGCTGATTTCTCTATAAAAACGCTATAAATGTTATCATCGAGTCTCGGCCTGTAAATAAGCAGCAGTAAAGTGGTGTGTCGCGCTATAAACACTGTTTGGACTGCAGATAACTAGGCTCATCATTAGAGCACTGAGGAGAGGTGTTTCCGGCCGCTCTGAAGGAGTCGAGCGAGCGGCTCTCAGAAGTGGCAGGCGGAAGGCCTGAGCGAACACACACAGAGGCTTCCGCGCCAGAAATGAGACACTTTTCTCTTAAAGCCATTAAATCTGTTCACTTCAGGCTATTACCAGCTATAAGCGGAGCATAATGAGGCTAGTTAGCTTTGTGTCCTAAATGACCCTGATTTGAGCTTCAGGTGTTTGGCTCATTAACGCTTTCAGTGTTTAAACAGTGCAAATGATCTGCGAAGCTCGCTGCCTCGTATTTGATGTTGATAAGCTTTCATCCACTGACGGCTGGGCTGTACTCATGTGTGTTTGTGTGTGAGGGAGCTCAGTGGATAAGTGGGACCCGAGGAAGGACGATATGGTCAAAAATATCTTAGCTTGATACTCAAATTCAAACTCAGTAGTAAATGCTTTTAAACTTAGCTCTGGTCTCGCCAACTTTTGCCTCTGGTCCTGACCGAAACCAAAAATGTTAAAAAAAAATTTCATAAGTGGCACGACCATCTAAATATTGGCCCAATCAATCCCCAGTGATGCCACAGCCATATGTAAATAACTGGTCTAACACTGTCTGGGTAGGGTGGTCCTCCCTCTTCCCCAGTCACTCAGCATAACTCTCTCTCTCTCTCTCTCTCTCTTTCTCTCTCTGTATATATATATATATATAGATAGATAGATAGATAGATGGATAGATGTGATGTCTGGTTCCATTCAGTAATCAGTAAGGGAGTAAGTTTCTCTACAATGAACTATTTTATATTAAATCGCTTTGAATGACTTTGTGTGTGTGTGTGTGTGTGTGTGTGTGTGTGTGTGTGTGTGTGTGTGTGATTCCACAAGTCCTACAGTGCGAGAACCCAAGGGGAACCCACTGTCTAGATCAATCATTTAAGCGAAATGAGACGTCGGATGAATCAAACATTACAGAAACATTTCCAGCGCTGTTTCAATCCAATTACAAAATATACTCAAGAGTGCGAGCGGTTCATTATTCCAAATCAATATAAGATCCACCGGCGTGGCGGGAGCTACACACTCCGCTGGATTTGCGCAGCATTAAATTTGCAGCAGCCATTTCCAGCAAGATTCGTTCCATCTAGCAGAGCCGGAGTTTCCTCCTGAAGCTGCCTGGAGTTTTATGACGGGCTCTGAAAGTCAAGAATAAATTTATTGGTGCATCTTCTCTGCCAAATTGGATCCCAGGAATTCAGACAGAAGCGGAAGAGAGATTGATCTCACTGACACCAACTTATCTGAGATACGGCGATTCGGATGTGAGGCTGAAACTTTAATGCAGGTTCTCTATTTGTTGACTGTTCACAAAAACCTGATACACACCTGAAGTGTCATCAATACACCACCGCAAAACACACTGCCGGGGGTCCGTCACACACACCGGCCGTCCCATTGTGGCCGCATCGATTCAGTCCCAACACACATCAGATTACATCTACACCGTTGGTAAATTGCTATAAAAGTTTGGAATGAACTTTTTTATTCATAAAAACACTACTACTACTACTACTATTACTACTACTACTACTAAGAATAATGATAATAATAATAATAATAATAATAATAATAATAATAACAATAATAATAATAATAATAATAATAATAATAATAGTAATAAAGACGTTAATAAAAATGGTGTTGGCAGGTCTCTACAACTTCACAAGCTTCACATAATTTGTACTATGAAGCTAGCAATTAGCTAGCAAAATGGTAAAATTATTAAAACTAGTAAAATGTAAAAAACAAAATGTGTTTAGAAGGATGAACAAAGTTACAGAACATTTGAAAGTTACTGATTAAGCTGTAGAAGTTCTAATAAAAAGTCTAAAATTAATGTATAGAAAAAAGTTCTGAATACATAGAATGAAGTTGTAATAAAATAAACTTCTTGAAGTTTTAATAGATTAGTATTTAGAATACAGTTCTAATAAATTATTATCTAAAATGAAGTTCTAATAAAAGAATATACAGAAGGAAGTTCTAAAAAATTATTATCTAGAATAGAGTTCTAATAAATTAACATCTAGAATGACGTTCTAACAAAAATAATATCTAGACTGAAATTCTAATAACATTCATATCTAGATTGAAGTTCTAATAAAATTCGCATTTAGAATTAAGTTCTTATGAAATTAATATCTAAAATAAATGAATAGCTTCAATGATGTTCTAATACAATCCATATCTAGAATGAGGTTTTTGACTGCATTTACAATAAAACTAATATTCACATATACATTCATTATGCATAATTTGTTAACTTTTAACTGTTCATAGAGTGGTTTAAATACACTTTCGTGCCTATCATTTAAAACTACATGACACCACAAGTTATCATTATTGTTACTATTATTAGTAATATTATTGTTGTTTTTTCACCCTTCTCTTCTCACCTTCACTTCCTTGTTGTAAATAAACTGCGGAGACTTCCGTGAAAGTCAGGAAGTTTGTCGGCGCCGGGCTGAAGAGGAGGCATCAAAGGGCAGCGTGTTCCGGAGGTGCGTGGGTTCAGTGGGCAGCAGCCGTCCCCTGGGGGCCCGACGGCTCCGGATCATTAAAGCGGAGAGCGAGGCGCCCGTGTAGGTGGTCAGAGCGCGTCTCAGACCCAGAGCTGAACCAGCAGAACAGCAGGTATTTATCAGACTGCTGCGGCCAGACCAGCTCTGAACCTACAAACACCTGCCTCACAGAAGGAACAGGTCACATAACGAGACCATTATTGAGATAAATGCAGGACAGTTCATGTCTCTGAGTGGACGATGGGCATCATCAGAAGTTCTAGATCACTGAACAGCTGCATCGATCATAAAAAGAGGTGTAGATCCATTACAGAGAGCCTGGAAACAACAACATAGCAAACAAGCAACAATCAGTCATTAATGCCATTTTTGCAAAGTTTTATAAACTATTCAGAATGCAGCTGCGAGGTTAGTCTTCAATGTTCCTAAATTCTCACACACCACGCCTCTACTATGGAACCTTCACTGGCTCCCTGTGGCCGCCCGCATTAAGTTGCCTTCAAGGCCAAGAACGGACTCGCACCTCCATACTTATCAGCACTGATCAAGCAGAGTGTCACTTCTTGTCCTCTCAGAGCTTCAAGCACTGTTCCGTTGCTCAAAAGAAGAGGAAGACATTCATCAAGACTCTTTTCAGTCTTGGCCCCCCAGTGGTGGAACGAACTCCCTCTTGTAATCAGATTTGCAGAGTCCTCGCTGTCTTCAAGCGTCGTCTGAAGACCCACCTCTTCAAGGAGCACCCTGGTGACTAACCAGTCCTCTCGCTTATCTCTTATACATCTTTTCCTATATATTTTTAAAAAACCTTGGACACTTACCCTCTTAACTGTTTTTCCTTACTTGTGTATTAACCTCTGACTTTTTCTTTTTGATAGGGTTTGTTAAGGTGTGTAACTTAGCTAGCAGTAACTTGGTTAAAAGCAGATGTTGATTTAAGTCTAGCTTTACAAGTATGAAGAACAGATGTGGACTACTTAAGCACTGATGTACGTCGCTCTGGATAAGAGCGACGGCTAAATGCCGTAAACGTCAACGTAAACGTAAGTCATGTTAGATTGTTTCTTATGGACCGTTTGTCCTGAAATTTGGACACAGTGTCCACAGCAATGTCCATTTTTCAATCATGTAAAACAATAAATTGAAATTCCAATATCTTCCACATACTGTCAAGTTTATTGCCGAGCTCCACCCAGTATTACACTGTATGGACAAAAGTATTGGGACGTCTGACCATTACAATAACATGGACTTTAATAACATTGCATTCATATACATAGACTTTAATATGGAGTTGGTCCCCTTTTTGCAGCTACAACAGCCTCCACTCTTTTTGGAAGACTTTCCGCAAGATTTTGGAGTTTCTGTGGGAATTTGTGCCCATTCATTCTGTAGAGCACTTCTTAGGTGAGCCACTGATGTTGGACGAGAAGGCCTGGCTCACAGTCTCCGTTCCAGTTCATCCCAAAGGTGTTGGATGGGGTTGAGGTCAGGGCTCTGTGCGGGCCAATCAAGTTCTTCCACACCAAACTCATCCAACCATGTCTTTATGAACCTTGCTTTGTGCACTGGGGCACAGTCATGCTGGAATAGAAAAGGTTCTTACCCAAACTGTGTCCACAAAGTTAGAAGCATGGCATTGTCCAAAATGTCTTGGTATGCTGAAGCATTAAGATACTTCACTGAAAGTAAGGGGCCTAGCCCAAACCCTGAAAAACAGGTGTGTCCCAATACTTTTGTCCATATAGTGTATGTATCCCCAATCACCACTGGTCAGTTTCTGTTGACCAGACATTATTTGACTGGTGGTCCTAAATCTCAAGCATCATCAGCACTGGATAATCCATTATAGAGAGCCTGGAAACAGAAGCATATCAACAAGCAACTAATTAGCATGCAGCTAGTCATTTATGGCATTATTGCTTATTTTCATAAACTATATGAAATTTCCTCCTTTTTCTTGAATACTGTACTTTTCCAAAGAATTCAACAGTTTTCGGGTTCAATCTGGTTATCAAAAGATCAAATGCTATGATTAATTTTGTCTTCATCCCTAAATACCATGATTAGACATGACCAGACATTATTTGACTTGTGGTTCTCATAGTGGTGGGTGGAGCTCAACAATTAACTTGACAGTATCTGGAGGACTTTTTCAAATTTTGATTTTTTTTCTCTTATTTAAAAATACCTCCAGTCCTGAACATTATGTCAAAATTTAAGGACAAACAGTACTTCAGAAATGATGAAAAATGACCTCTTGTTACATTAACTTACATTGAACATTCTGAAAGTTTTTTGCTTCTCCTGTAAAGTTGGGAATTAAGAGGTTTTACTCCAACAGGGACATGTCTAATTGTGCTATTTATGGATGTTTAATCATGATAATTAATCTTTCATAAGCAGATTGAACCCCAAAATTGTAGATGTCTTTGCAAAAGTAAAATATTTAAGAAGAAAAAGATTAGACTTTCTCCTGGAAATTTGGGATGTTTTGTTGGAGCAAAACATCCCAACTTTCCAAGAGAAGAAAAATCCTTCAGAACATTTGGTGTAAGGAATTTTTGAAGTAATCATTTTAATCATGTTAAAATGTTTTAAATTTGAGATGCAAGGTTTCGTTCAAATATCTCACATCCTGTCAAGTTTATTGTTGAACTCCACCTATCACTGTGTATCTTCATTCATCACTGGTCAGTTTCTACTGACCAGACATTATTTGACTGGTGGTCCTCAAGCTCAAATATCTCAAGCCACATAAACACATGGCAGGCTGCCTTCGCCTTCTCTGAGATGTCCTCTAGCCCTTGAGTTGTGTTTTTCAGACACCTAAAATCAAACGTGCAAATGAGGTATCAGTTCAGTGGTGTAACTATGAGGAGTGGAGGTGAGGCAGTTGCACCAGGGGGCCCATAACGTCCTTATTGGACCCCTTATAACCCAGGTTACTTATATTGCAATTTCACATCCATGACTCATGGGTAGCTCCAAGGACTTTATAATATACTTGAACCACTTGCCTACATTTGTGCTTGGGTTGCACCATGGTCCTGGAGGAACGTTGTGGTCCTATAGGAATGTTGTGGTCCTGGAGGAATGTTGTGGTCCTGGAGGAATGTTGTGGTCCTAGAGGAATGTTGTGGTCCTGGAGGAATGTTGTGGTCCTGGAGGAATGTTGTGGTCCTGGAGAAATGTTGTGGTCCTAGAGGAATGTTGTGAACCTCGAGGAACAGCGTGGTCCTGGAGGAATGTTGTAGCCCTGGAGGAACACTGGGGTCCTGGAGGAACGTTGTGGTCTTGCAGGAACATTATGGTCCTGGAGGAACGTTGTGGTCCTGGAGGAATGTTGTTTCATTTCACTATGTTCTGTGTGTATGGCTGAAATGACAATAAACCTGCCTGACTTGACTTGACTTGACATTAGAGCATTAACATTTCTGAGCAACAGCAAGTAAGCAAGGGAGTCTTTTTAATTCTTAGATCATTTTTGGAAGGAGGGGGGCACTTGCGCCCATGAGGTCCTCCCGTTCTTTCCTTTTGCATCCTAATAAATGTGTTTAAGAGGATGGTAGATAAGAGCTCATCCGTTCTGACGGAAGAAAAACCTTCATAAACAGTGGTAAGTCTAGTGGAGAGGAGGCAGGGGGTCACTCCTTCAAACATGCGCGATTGAGGAGATAGCACGATGATGCATGGCTGTAGGGTTCTTGTGGCGTCTCGAGCTGAAGAACGGTCTCATTAGATCAGGCTGAAGCTCCGACGCCCAGAACTGACCCCTTCCTCCGATTCGCACCACAGCAGAAAAATAACGAAAAAAAAAGATAAAGGAAGAGGAGCCCAAACTGTGATCATTGCTCTTCTCCCTGGGGCCCAAAAAAAAGCCTGCCTGATCTAATTTGTCCACCAAAAACGAGTCCACTATCATTTCCTTCTCGCAGGCCGCGGCACGGATTCATGCAGATGGATTTTTTTTCTTCGTCTTCTTCTGCCTCTTTTCTTTTCCTTTCTCAGTGTCACAGATTAAGGTCTCCTCTTCATGGAGCTATCTCCATTTTAATGAGCATGACATTAGACGGAGGTGTTCAATAAGTGCTGTGCAGCCCGACCAATGAAGCCGCAAGTGTGTCTGATTTGCTTCTCTTTTTTTTTCTCCATCCTGAGTGTATAAAAATGAAAAAAAAGAAAAGAAAAACAACCAGTATTGGTTTTGGGTAATTGGCAAAACCGTTCTGCATGGCGGCGCAGAGAAGCCTTTTAGTCACGCTCGGCGATTTCCCATTAAGAAAAGCAGCGAAAAGCAGATTTTCATTCATTACGATGGACTCCTCATGAAAAAAAAAAAAAAATTAAAATAGGGGGAAAAAAATACACCACCCATGCCAATCAGCTAGCCGCCACCAGCGCCGTGGTGGCCATTAGCAGACATGACACGCCGCCGTATGACACCTTATTATTCCCGGGGAAAGTCGCTGCTGGTATTCCGGGCACAGGCCAGATAATAAGCCGCAGTGTCCTTCGACGCCGCTCTGTGGGACCGTCATGGAGAAGGAGCTGTCATGTCTGACGTGGGTTAGGCAGGAAATAAATAACTGTGACACTGAACCCCGGATGGCGTTTAGGGATGTCTCACAGCGTTTTCAAACACTCAACCATATTAACAGCTCTTAAACTGGAATGGGGCCTCGAGACCTTTCACTCGGAGGGTCCCAGGCCTCCTGTGGTAGTCTTCCAGAGTGTGAATGTGCATTAGGGGTCTCAAAAGATGTGTTGAGAGACTTCCTTTAACCCTTCAGCACATTGCTGCACCATCTTGCAACTTTTCACTGAAGTGTACCGCCACACCGATGTGTTTTGGAATGTGTGCTAACTGCTGACCAACACTGCGAGTTAATGGAAATTCAAGATTACAGCTGCTACATCATCATCTTTACATTTTTATAGTTTAATATTTATATTTTTATACATTTGACAGTCAATCCATAACTAAGTCACACTAAACTCGGGCTGCGTCCACACGGCAGACGCACCAACTGACGGACAGAGTGAGTGCCGTGCAGGACAATCAAGAGCACAACACACACAACAAAAAAACACAGACTCACTGTTTGACACTGTAAAACAGTGTTGTTTTGGTTACCCCCCCCCCATATCCATTCATAACTACTATGGCACTGTAAGCATAGCAACCACAGCTTGTGCTGCTGTACAACAAACATAATTATCCTGTTGAACGAGGCACAAGACAAAGTCAAACAAGTGACAACAGCATCCAAGCTTACATTGTCTGACTCAGGAGAAGATATTTAAGAAATTAACATCTATATTTTAAAGAATGGATGAATTCACAGCGAGATTCTGGACACTCGATGTCTGTATCACCACTGACCTGAAACTGCAACTCTGTGGTCAGACAGCGTAACCGGGCCGAATACAAGACCAGTTCATGGCACAAAGCAACGCATTGTTGAATGTTTGCATGGAATGCTGACACGCAAGCAAAAAAAATCACACAGCAACAGGTAGAACTGTTAAAAAATGAGCTAAAAGTGTTTCCCATCAGAGTAACACTGTAAACTCTCTGGGTCAGGTGAGAGAAGACATGAGAGAACGTGGCATGATGTCCATGTAATTCAGTTATATTACACCCCTGTGGAAAGTTGTGGTGAACTTCATTTATTAACACCACTCTCTCTTCATCACTGAACTCTCAGTTTCTGTTTCGTCTCAGGTTTGATAGATACATAAAGCAAATTAGATAAAACTCAACACTCTTGAAGGCCAAGCATGACAGCAGCATTACTTCTGTCAAGATAGACACAAAATGTGAGTAACTTAAGTATTTCACAGTGACTCTGAGTGTGACTCAGCCAATCAGATGTGAGGACCAGAATGTGATTTCTGATTATCAATCTTGCTTGTGGGCAAAACATCGTCTGTTCATACCATGACTGTGACATAAGGCTTATTACTGCTATTCTAACCAATAGGGTTTGGTTGCTGGACAGACAGATACATAGAAAGATAGATTGTTGGATGGATATATAGATGGATGGATGGATGGATGGATAGAAGGGCAGAAAGACAGACAGACACTAGATACTATTTATCTTGCAGGAAATTGCAATGGATAGATAGTTGGTGGATAGATAGATGGATAGATAGATAGATAGATAGATAGATAGATAGACAGACAGACAGACAGACAGACAGACAGACAGGCAGACAGCGTTAATCTTGGAGGTAAAATTGCAATAGATAAATGGCTGAATGAATGCAGACGTGCTCCACATGTGGCCTCTTTGATTTTCATAAATAAAAAATGTATTACAGAAAAACCAAAAACTCATGCAGAGCAGCCAAATGTCCACAAATGTTCATGTTTTTCATGATCCCGCAAGGTGTGTGCCATAAGGCATGTCTTATCCCCAAACAGCTAAACACACACACACACACACAGCCGGCAGTAATGTAATCAGCCCTAATAATCTGATCATATTACCTGACTCATAACAGTTACTTTGTCAATTACTCCTGATTAGCTTGAATTAAGTGTGATTAATGTCGCTGTTTTCATGGCAACTGTCACGCACCGCTAGGACCGCCCCCGAGCGGAAGAGTAACCAAACAGGCGCGTGAAAATAATACATTTACGCCCATCTGTCTCGCAGCGCTAAATCAAAGTGAGGCTTTTGGCAGTTAAGTGTACATTATTTACTCCAGCTATTCAACGTCCGATCAATAAATAATGAGCCTCTGCTCCCTTAAGTGACCTCGGAGGGCCGGAGGATCACTTTTCTGGTCCCGCGCTATTAATATTCAGCAGCGTAGGTGATCTCCACACGTATAGGATGGCGGTGTGACACTGGCTATTATTTTTCTCATTTCCCCCTCTAATTATGCAAAGCCTCCATCCAGCGCATGACCCTGATTGGTCGCTCGGGCTTTAATTAGCGGCCGAGAGCTGATGGCGGAGCTGGTCGATGTCAGGTGAGACGGCCTGAATTATTAAGCCTGGCTGTCCGGGCTGGATCCTGGTCAGCTCCTCTTTAATATTCGCCCTGATTAATAGCAAAGGTGCCTAATGAAATATGAATACAGTTATGTTTTATTAAGAATTTATGTTTTATTAATAGCTCACCCCGGTCCCCTCTATTCGGAGGAATTGGGAGGATAAGAAACGATGGGGTAGGGAAACTAAATCGGACTTTCTTTTACACACACAAAGGGAAAGATACCAGTCAAAAGTTTTGGCACACCAAACTTTTTTATGGTTCCACACCGTTTCATCACGTAGCAGCTTTAAATACCTGACAGTTGTCTGGTGATTCACATTATAATTATAATTATATTTGGTGGCTTTCTGTAGGTCAGTAGTGATGAATAAAAATAGGACATTTTCTGACTAATAAAGGAACTCAAATGGTGAACACACTGTAAATTTATTTGCTTACAAAGAATGCTGAGTGTATTTTTAGTAAATATTAAGTGAGTAACATGCCAGTGTAGAAAATCTCAGTGTGTAAAAACTCTGGGCTGGTTGTGTATGTGCCGCAGCCATCACTTGTGTCACAAGCAATGATGGATTTGATGCAAACATAACATCGGCTCACCCACTACGCCAAGGCCGGGAGCGTGATGGGGGTCTGCCTGTGGCTAGGCTTTGGTTAGCAAAGCCACTGAGCAGCACGCATGGATGGAGCTACATGGGTCTGGCTAACATCCAGTCCTCATGGGCAAGCCCTGGAGAGAGAGAGAGAGAGAGAGAGAGAGAGAGAGAGAGGTATGGCAATGTACAACGTCCTTATTGAACAGGTCTGGTGGTCCCTGAGGGAGTACATGGGGGGAGGGGGGTCTTTTCCTGAATAGCACAAATGTAATTCTGAGATTTCTGGATATACTGTATACTGTAGTGGTAGTGGTAGCTGGATAGGTGAGCACACCCCTCCTTCTGACGGACCCCCCCAGCCCCAGCATGTTACATACTGTAAACACATAGCATTCCCCCATACACTCTGTGAACACACGGCATTCCCCCATACACACCATAAACAGCCAACATTTCCCCCATACACACCGTAAACACGCAACATTTCCCCCATACACACCGTAAACACCCAACATTTCCCCCATACACACCATAAACACCCAACATTTCCCCCATACACACCGTAAACACCCAACATTTCTCCCATACACACCGTAAACACCCAACATTTCTCCCATACACACCGTAAACACCCAACAATTTCCCCATACACACTATAAACAGCTTTTGCCCCATACGCCCCCATACACACTGTGAACACACAGCTTTCCCCCATACACCCCCATACACACTGTGAGCACCCAGTATTCCCCCATATACCCCCATACACACTGTGAACACACAGCATTCCCCAATACACCCCCATACACAGTAGGTACACAGACACACACACACACACACACACACACAGAATTCCCCCATTCCCCCCGACACTGCATTATCCTATACACACTGTGAACACACAGCATTCCCCCAAACACACTGTGAACACACATCATTATCCCATACACTCCTATACAGCATTTAGCAGACACACTGTGAACACACATCATTCCCCCATCTGCTCTATAACTGAGTAACATGGGCTAAACGTCTTTGTAAAAAAATGTAAAAAAGCCAATATAATGCCATGATGCTAGCATTAAGCATCAAGAGTGAATGTTGAAATCGATGCACCAAACATCTGTAACCAAACATCATAATGTGAAGTGGTGCACAAATCAATCAGCCCTCAAAGCACAAGATCACCACAAATCGCACTGAGATCTCCACAGGATGTGTGCTCTGAGTTTGTTTGGCGTTTTCACATATGCACAGAAAACAGTGACTCAGCAGACTGAGGGTATTTGAAACAGTCCAATTGTGAAAACGCCAGAGGAGAACCCTCAGGGCCTTCTGAAGGCCTAATGATGTCTGGGAGCTAAAAAAAAAATGTTTGTAAGTTCAGTTCAGTTGATTCAACAGACGAATGTTTGCAACAGACCAAGTCCTGCACTTCTACTCATATTTCATGAAGATTTGGAGATAAATTCTTGAAACACCCACTGGAGGATCATCCAATCAGTTATTTAGGTGGACACAGTCGAGCAAGCTCTCCTATTGGTCGGGCCTTCAGATGCTGGATTTAGATCATCCACCTACATTAGGAACTGACCAGTCATGACCAGTCATCATGTGCAATAGTCTACCATGTGCAATATTGTGGAATTTTCTTATCGGGTGCTAAAACATTATCATTATGTCTAATATCTCATTATTATGTGCAGTTGTCTCCTATGTGCAATATCATGTCCAGTTTTCTTATTCGGTGCTAAATAACTTTATTATGTGCAATATTTTATTATTATTATGGGCAGTAGTCTTACCCTGTGAAATAATACTACTTCTATCAATATTACTGATTTACTAGTTGTTTTACTAGTGATTCACTTAACTGTAAGTTATTCATCTATAGTATTTATACCCAGCAGTTGTGTATATAGCATTTTCCTTAAAGTTTTTGTTTGATTTTATATTTTTTATTGTCCTTGTCTTTGTGTCTCTATGTGTCTGTGCAGTCAAAACATGAGCAATTTTTGATGTTCTGACTTCCAGTGGGTGAAGTCAGTTTAGAGAGGGTAAACATTACTCTAGGCCAGTGGTCACCAGCCCTCGTCCTGGAGATCTTCTTTCCTGCTGTGTTAAGCCCCACCCTTCATTTAAAATTCTTCCCCTCCCCCTTACTCAATGCCCCAGCCAATCAGAAGCTTGTGAAGTTTGTCAGCAAGGGGAGGGTGCAGATCGAGAATGGAATTAGGGTTCTCAAGGAGGTCGATCTCCAGAGCTAGGGATGGTGACCACTGCTGTAGGCCTTCTGGAAGATTTAGAGGCATCACTGTGAATATGAGCAGCTGCCTCACTATAATAACCAGGCAAACACATTTTTCCATGTTTAGGTGTGTATATGGTAAACCGTGCCCCCCAATGGTCAGTAAATCTCACACATCTAAGTGTATGTACCACCAGAATGGCTTTTTCCACTGGAAAACAGAACAATGCAGAAAAGAGCTGAGTTAAATCCACCACTGAAGTGTGTGAAATGTTAAACATGCTGATTTGTGAATGCTAATTTTTGTTTCTCTCTTTCTCCCCTCTTCCCTTTGTCTCCTTCTCTCCGGCTCTCGCGGACACTTTTCCTCCTCCTCCTCAACAGGTAAGCGTGTTATTTTGGCTGATGTAATGGACGGCACTCCACTCAGGAATAAAAGGGGGGTTTTAGGTGAGGGGATACTTTGCTACCCGGCCAATTTCACACACTAATCTCGGCTTTCACTCACCCCAACATCATCCAATCACACCACAATCCGGCCGCTCCTCGAGGATTCGATTGTTTCCCAGCGGTGCCGGCGGAGGGGAAAAAAAAACATCTCCAATCACAGAGGCTTACTCTCCTCCTGAAGGTATTTTTCTTTGAGATGACCGCCCGGCCCGGAGGAGATTAGATGTTGCTTCCACAACAGGGTTAAGAAAAGCCCCGCCTTAGCGCCGGCACGCATCCAGAGCCGGAGATAAACAGCCAGTCTTTCCTGAAAATTAGCATTTTTTAGAGTTCGGATACTCTCAGAGCAGTGATGCATTTTGGAGGCCTGCAGA
The DNA here is from genome assembly GCA_037974445.1 of Brycinus macrolepidotus. Lineage (NCBI taxonomy): Eukaryota > Metazoa > Chordata > Actinopteri > Characiformes > Alestidae > Brycinus > Brycinus macrolepidotus. The sequence goes on along the minus strand of JBBPCZ010000019.1, from coordinate 15,807,078 downwards.
GGAACCAGCTCTGAAACCAGGAGCCTAACCCTTAGGATACGTGCCGGAAGCGCAACAAATGGTAAATTGTCATCCGATGGCAAAACAACTCCACATATGGAAGTTTCCCCGGTATGTGTTGATGCTAGAGGTCTCAGACGTCATGCTGAGCTTTGTTTGGTGTTCCAGTGTCACGCAGAACCAAAGTTAATGCAATTTAAAAAACATGTAAAAATAATAACCGCTACTGGGATATTAAAAATAATGTCATACACAAATACCCATAAAGAACAAAATGCCCAAATTTCTTTTATTTTAGGTCTCAGAAGCAAACAGAAAAAAAACACAAGATCTTTGAACCCGGGAGAACTTTCAGGATAGTCTCCGCCCACAAGTGGGTGGGGAAAACCCGCAGAGGGAGAGGGTCCGGAGAGCGGCCGAGCGAAAGAGCAGCAAACAGCGAGTGTGTAGGAGAACAAACACCAGTTTGAGACTGTTTTACATTTGTTTACATTCGTTTTTAATTGTTGAAATCAGATTTTACTAATCCACTGAGTTCTAAGGATTAAAGATTCAAGATTATTTATTTCTCACATACACAGTTATGCAACATGTAGTGAAATGCAAGGGCATAGAATTGTGTAGGGATGGCATGGGCACGTCCCTACCAACATCTTGTGACTACTGAATTGTCCACTGCAATAATTTTAAACAAAAAATTGAAAACTGTTCCGTTCTGTTTTCTGAGTCCCACCTTCCTAACCCAGTATCATTATAGGATTTGCAATTGTGCGATTGGCTGAGGCTCTATCTGCTTTAAGAAGCGCTAAAGCTCAGTGCAGTAGTTGTGTGGATGTAGGTGAGAAAGAGGACGGGTTTATACTAACAATTCTGTGCTTGAAAATATGGAACACATTGCATTTAGTGTTGATTTTATAAGAGACCAATGTTGCACGGTTTACCAATACTCAAAAAGTACCATGACACCATGTCCTTGTATTAATCGTTAGATGAAAATATAAATTTCTTGATAATTGGTTTAAAAAGGTAACAGTATCTGCCTTAAAATGTGAATTTCAAGGTTCCAGTCAGGTGACAAATTAAAATAAAGAATTTCTTGTGTTCTGTGATTACGGTACTTCATTACTGGTTATGTGGACGACGGTACCAGCCTGTTCATACACTGATTTTAATGTATGAAAGATGTTAGCAGTTGCACTATGGCTGGAGTAAAGTTTTGTGTCAAAATATCAATCAATACCAAAATCAAATCTATGCCCTTGGTGAAATGAGAGAGGCAGGGGAGGTACAGTGTAGCAAAGAGGCAGGTGAGATACAGTGAGGTAAAGAGGAAGGTGAGATACAGTGAGGTAGAGAGGCAGGTGAGATACAGTGAGGTAGAGAGGCAGGTGAGATACAGTGAGGTAGAG
>JBBPCZ010000019.1:15783627-15798658 GCA_037974445.1 Brycinus macrolepidotus | reverse complement strand
GAACAGATGTGGATTACTAAAGCACTGATGTACGTCGCTCTGGATAAGAGCGTCTGCTAAATGCCGTAAACGTATGATAGACATAAAGGTGGCTACCACAAGTTATTTCTTTGCAAAAAATGTGAAACATGACTGATTTCTAAAATAAAAGCTAAACTTCAATTTAAGTTTCTTGACTAAATTAGAGATATGTATATTAAATGAAAGCTTTACATCAATCCATATTCCTAAGTACTTATAGGAGGACACCCTTTCAATCAATGTACCATCAGATGTAAAAATTCCTAAATTGTCACAGTTTTGCAATCGAGTTTTTGATAAAATCATAAACTTTGTTATCTGAACATTTAAAACCAATTTTAAACCATTCAAATTTCTTTGTAATGACTGAAATGCAGTCTGAAGTTTTCTTATCGACTGTGCTACAGAGGGAGCAGATGTATATATAATTGTATCATCCACGTACAAATGCAAATTAGCTTGAGTGTCTTTACCTAAATCATTTATAAAAATAGAAAATAATATAGGAGCCAAAATAGAACCTTGAGGCACACCTTTAGTTATCTCAAGAAAATGTGATTTGTAGCCCTCTGCCTGGACACACTGAGTCCTACTTGTTAAATAATTTTTAAACCGTTATTCTGGTTAGTGTTGGTTTAGCTGGTCACACAGCATGGTCCTACCAGATGACCAGCATATCAACATCCAAAACATAACATATGCTTCATTTCTATGTACTTTAGGGATGATGCAGTTAAAAAGTGGATTCGGAAAATGACAGGCCAAAATTGGGAGTGGAAAGTTAGAGGGCAATTCGTATGTATTTGTAAGATCCACGACATTTCAGTCAGGTCAGTCTGGCCTGACTTGTTCTCACAACATGCCAAGTATTAGAGAAGGTTCAGGACATAATAACAAGTGATGTAACTATGCAAAAAATGCAAATGAATTATATGAAAATGAACTAAAATTTAATTGATTAACCAGTTAACCCCAATTCAAAAGAGGTTTTGACTCCACGTGTTCCTCTTTTCTTCCTCTTTTCAATTACTATCTGTCAAAAAACTTTCGTGGTTTCTGTTCCTTGGGCTATTACCATGAGTGAGGAGTGCAAAGCAACCTGCAGTGAACTCTGCTCTCATCCAAGGACATGGATGATGTGACGACAGGTAACGACAGGCAAAAGTCTGCCAGGCAAGGGACAATAAGCCCCTCAGCTCTCTGAGGGACAGACAACACGGCCGTTCCGCTGTCCGATCTGATCCAAACACATCCAAACACGCCCACATATGTGGTTAACCTTGGAGTGCTAATGGAAATTAATGGAGCTGTATCGACACGTGCCAGTGTGTCTCCCAAGCTTGGGAGGGAGTGGGGGGGCCAGGTTCTGGAAGTGCTAAATGATGAAAGCTGTGACAGAGCAGGTCCTCTGGGCAGGGGGAAGGTGTGGACAGGTGGTTGAGGTTCTGACGGCCGACCCCACCAGCGGCTGCCTCTGAGAAACCTAACGCAATGAAATCCCCTTTAGGCGAGGAAGATGCAACGGAGTAAAAATAAACAAGTTTTTGAGAGGTAGTGGTGATGAATTTAGAAAGCAAGGACCATGTCTGAGCCACACACCACCCTTGAGCTCCATATGCTTCTTTGTTTATCTTATTTATTTATTTTCTCAATTAGCATCCCGGCATCACGGCCTTCAGTGAGACATTAATAACTCGCAGGTATACAAGTGTGTAATTTTTATCACCTCCCAAGGATTCTGACCAGAAAATGTGCATTTATGAGCTTTGAAAGGAACACCTTGAGCCATAGGGTCTAGAGCACCTTTCCAAAGCAAGCTTTGCCAGCTTGCTACCTTGACGTGGTTTCCATAGAAAGCAGGTCTAGTTTTAAACATAGCCAAGAACATTCTCCCCTCCCATCTCTTTTCTGTGACTGCTCTCCAGCATCCTCTACCACATTTTCAGTAGGCTCACAGTGAGCTAGTAAACAGACGGAAGCTAGCATGGCAGAACACTAGCCGTAGTGTCCTGGGGGAGATGCTTTGGCGTGGCTGCCAAATGTGGAAAACGAGCCCCGCCATAATCTCCAGACCTCCTCAGCCGAGTGTGTGAGATTAGCGTACCCAAAGCTGGGCTCCAGATTTTTAGCGAGCCCTTGCCAAACACACCAAATCCCTCACAAATTAGCATCACAGACCACGCTTCACTCCAGGCCCGACAGCTGCTCCTGGATCTTCTTCACTCCCACTCGCTCAGACAGAACATCATTGGCTGATCATCTGGTGACAGCAAAGGCAGTGAGGGTCTTTGCTTCTCTTTGGGACAGTGGGAGGGTGCAATGGTAGGTCGCTATGCTAACCACCAAAATTGCCCTAAAAGGGCCCAGAGTGCTTCCCTAAGCACTCTTCTTGTATGATTTGCTGAGCTAACGAAAGATACGTGGTGAACAAAGGCCCGGATGAGTGGGCGCTTAATGACCCGTTCCGGGCCCAGTGGTGCCTAGGGGGGAAAAAGAGAAGATGAAGAAAAAAATGCATATGTAGGTAGCCCACTCGCTGGCTCCATCTTTGGCCTGCAGGGAAATTTGTTCCCTTGAGTGTGAGGGTTTTTGACAGCAGCGTGTCATTACCTTGACAGTGGCTCCGTTTCCAGTACATGTGGCAGAGCTGGCGTAGTCAATTGAATCAGGGTGAAGTAGATGCCCTTTAATGATGCCTCCTGCTGGGATGAAGCCTCTGAGTTAAAGAATAGGACAGCGCTGTTTCATCAGGGTGGACTCAGCCGACCTACCTCAGGGATGACACAATAACAGGCTAATTCAGAAGATGAAGGGCTAAAACTTAGAGACCAATTTGTAACCCACTTGTTACAGTTTAGAGACCCCTGTTGGGACCCAATGTCAAAGGGGAATCAGTGAAATCATATTGGGGCTTGTAGTCCTGGGGGACTAAGGTGACTATCCTTACTGGACCCCTAACTACTTTTGCACCGATGCCTTCACCGTGACAACTTATCTCAACCACTACTTTCCCAGTACTTTACTTTAGATCACCTACTTGGTTGAGACATACAGTACTGCTCCAAGCCGTGGAAGTAATGCCTGGCTTCCATGAGGAAAGAGGTCTGGAAATGGTTAAGCAAACACTTTGCCATACATAAAACCACTTTTTACTGTATTAATGTTATTTGTATTAATTGTAATAGTACTGTTTTAATGCTAATCTAATCCTACTGCCTAGTAGTAAACAGCTTTTCTCAAGTGCCTAAGTCTTTTGCACAATGCCGTAGCACTAGCAGTCAAACAAGTGAAGGCATGGGGGGGGGGCTTTTGCACCACTAACCCAACAAAACATTGAGCTTGTGACTGGTCAATACACAGCATGCTTGGTCAATCAGCCACACCCCAAAGCATTTAGGCTCTGTGAGCTGTACAATAAATTGCTGTTTGAATTTTTCCAGTGTCCTTTTTTCCTTGGCTGGTGTTTCAGCATTCTCAGCAGATGTTAGAGGTCCATGGGGAACAGCTACCTCCTAGCTGCAGCAGCAGACCGAGACATGGGCACAAATTCTCTGTTTGGAAACAGTTCTCCAAGCTAGTCAACGTGACGATGCTGAAAGAACCCATTCTCTGTCCAATGTTGCAGGATTGGGGTGATCCACTGCAGTTGCCCCCCTTTAGGTGGTGTCGTTTAACCAACAAATAGAAAATTGTCATCATACGGCAAAACACTCCTTGTATGGAAGTTTCCCCGGCTTGCGTTGATGCTTGAGGTGTCAAACGTCATGCTGAGCTTTCTTTGGTGTTCCTACGTCACGTAGAACCAAAGTTATTGTCATTTAAGAAACATGTAATAAAAATAACAGCAACTGGGGTTTTAAAAATGGCATCACAAGCAAATGCCCATAAAGAACAAAAATTTCTTTTATTTTAGTTCCTGGAAAAAAACACAAAATCTTTGAACCTGGGAGAACTTTCAGGATAGTCTCCACCCACAGGTGGGTGGGGAAAACCCGCAGAGGGAGGGGTCTGGAGAGCGGCCAAGCAGAGAGCACAGCAAATGGTGAGCGTGTAAGAGAATGATTTAAATGGGTTGAAATCAGATTTTTTGTTGAAATCAGATTTTTCTAACACAGTCTGAGTTCTAAGGGTTAAAACTGGCTTCCAGTGTGTGAACATCTAGGTTTGGCAGATTTCAGTTGATAATCTTGAAGACTATCCTTGTTCTACACGTGTTCTACTTGCCTGTTTCAGTGTGGACAATAGGGCCCAGTTGTTATACCCCATATTTCTTACCTTCATTCAGGATCCGGAAATAACCTAGCACGTCGTGGGTATTAGCCGAACATTAGACACCCCCATCACTTCCTACAGCCATCCAAGGAGTTGTCTTAGTGTGGAGAACCTCCCAGAGCTTGCTGAAACATGGTTTAAAAGGCCTGTATCCTCTTGTGTTCCTCCCTGTGGTCCATCAGTGATGTTGCATGATTTTTTTGTACCAAAAACAACCAAAAATCTTTTTCACATGACCATTTTCCCATCTCCCATTACTGCTTAGACTTAAACAGGTGCCTTCAAGACCTCTGCTCTGTTTGGCTACGCTGTATTCAAGAAGGAGACCAGCCTGAAAAAACTCATTGTAATGTTGGTGTGAATTTGCAGCGCTGAACTGCTCTAGGCTGAATGGGATATATGCAAATATGTTGTTTTTGTGAAGTCACAAAAAGAGTGATTCATAGGAGCTGAAACCTGTTATGAAATTTTGACGATGCCAAAGGGTTTTATTTCCAAACTGCGAGGACAATTTGATGAAATAGGCCCTTTAAACTGTCCTATCTGACAAGCCTCATGTGAAAACACTTTGAGTACATGGGCCAGTTCCTCTGGGTGTTCTGCTGCTGCTGTATTATTTTTGTCAGTTTGATGGACTGTAATTCAGGCGTAAGAGCAATTAAAGCAGGAGGAAAGGCTGTCATTTGTTAGCGAGCGTCCGAGTTAGCATGTGTACCGCGGCGGGACGGCAGATTTGGCTGCGGCGCTCCGTCCTTGCTGTTTTTGGTCCTTGTCCTCCAAAAACCCAGCATGCGGCTTTTGTCTCTCCTGCATGAATATTGATGTGTGGGGTGGCCAAGGCCATGCCTCAGCAGATTCATCTAAATATGACTGCTGCTCTCTGAGGGCTTCTGTCCAGCCAAAGTCATGATCACAGCTCCGTCCTGCTTTCTGTACCACCAATTCTGGAAGATTCTCAAAGAAATGCAGTCCATAATATGCTATCCCAGTGTTTTAAAGAATGGAAAATTGCTAAACTGTGCAGGCCCTGCCAGGTCATCATCACTTCAGCAGTGACATCTGATTTTGTAGTGGGCTTGGATTCGTGATGGTCAGATGTTTGGTATCTGCCATCCCTCAGCACTGTGGGGAAAATATGAGCCAGATGCCCATTAAAACTGATCTGGGATCAGATTCCCTATGCTTAAACAATTCCACTGGTTCTAAGTGGTTGCCATGGACCCTCCTGGGTAATCTGCACGCACAGAGGGCTGCTGCAGACTTTCAAAGCTGAATAAAGGCAGAGGAGACAGATTTCCCTAGGCAGTTATTTAACCAAAATGGAGTAGAAGAGGAAGGCAGTGAAATTATTCGTTAACGTGAGAGAATTATATTAGCTGATATTTAAATTAAAAAAGAAAAGTTGTTTTTTTTGAGATCACACCATATATATCTGGTCTGCAACTCACTCACATTGAGCAGGCTGAAGATCCTCCACTAGGGGGGGCACTCTGGCAGCTTTCGGTGCTTCAGATTTGGAGGAAAACAGTTGTGTGCAAAAGTTCTGGTGCCACCGGACAAACGACCTGTTTAAATGCAGATAAATGCTTTTCTAAATGCAGATAAATAAATTTTTTTCTACAGAGACACACTTTTGCACACTTAAAAGGCCAACTGCTGTTTATTTGCACCGAATAAAACATCAAATGTGGGCTGTAAAAGAAAATTGCCACCTTTTATGTTATATTTCATCTACTAGGTTAAACTCAATATTCAAATGAATAGAAAATGGGCTCTACAATTGGCAGATAATGGCCTGTAGAGCATGTGCACCTATTTTCATATAGAAAATCAATAAATCATGTAATTGACAGGGGGTGCATTTAGGAATTTTTTGGTCAAGCTGAACTTAAAATAATTCTGTGAAGATAAAATATATTTAGAGAAGACACCAGTATAAAGGTGTAAAGGTATAAAGGTGAAAAGGTTACCTGGCCAGGCCTCACAGAAATCCTTGTATGAATCGGTACACCATAAGTGACTCTAATAAGAAAAATAATGGCCTTTCGTTTCTGTGGATCCATATTGCCATAGTTGGGGCTAAAAGGGCTTTCTTCAGGCACAGAGTCGGATATAAAGCCTGCTCTGTTATTAAATTATAAGGATATTAAAACACTCCCCCGGGTGTGGCAAGAGGCTCCGTCAGTGGGAGCTGTGAGAGATTTTAATAACAATAAAATATCACCTTGGACATTTATAATAAAGGCAAGGGAGAGAGAAGGAGAGAGAGAGAGAGAGAGAGAGAGAGAGAAAGACAGACAGAGAGCGGGGAGGTGTATATGTTTGGATTATTTTTTTTTTCCTCCAGTCTCCTATATTCATTCATTCGGAGGGTTATTTATTGCTTCCTTGCATGTCTGCTCGATGAAGTGATACTATGAGAAGCGCTTTCTCTTCATTAGTGGGCCGCTGTCACGGCGACGGCGTGCGGCCGCTGATTTGTCTGACTCCTCCGCCGCATATGAAATATTGGGAACGGAGCCATGCCGCAAGTGCCGTGCTATTCATTTTCCCCTGAGCGCGCTGGGGCTCCGAGGGGCTTTGCGAGCCGAGCAGGCCACCAAATAAAGCTACAAGGATGAGGAGGATACCATCTGACATATGGATAATTACTTATGGAGACTTTTCTTTTGGAAAATAATAACATGCTGATTCCTCATTTACATACCAGAGCGGTTGGACTGAGAGCGCTTTCCTTTAGGAGGGAGCGTTTAGGCAAAGGGGAATTAGGAAACATCTACAGTGCTAGGGATGCCCAAAAGAGGACATTTGAAAAGCAGCAAAGTGAGCTGTAATGACCACCTGTGTCGCCCTGAGGTCAGTCTGACCATTTGGTGCATTCAGCTTGTCCTCCTTAAGTCATGGTACCAAGTCATTCGCATTAGGATGGTGTGGGGGGTGGTATCACCAGAATATGTGCATTCACTGAACTGGACCAATGACATCACCCACTGCAAGCCAATAGGAGCTGGGTAGGAGAGCTGCTGAAGCACTTTAAGGAACCATCCAGTGAGTGATTCTTAAGAGGTCCATTTTCAGATGTTGTGGGAGCGTGGAGAATGGTTTTAAAGCTTAAAGAACCTCCACATAAAAGTACAGGGATACTTATCTGAGTACCACTACACTTTACTGAAGGTGATGCTAAAACCAGGAACAGTTTGTTGGGTCAGTTCTGATTCCACAGTGGGCCTTTCTCGCATTCAAATGGGCCTGAAGCAACAAAAACTCACTCGACCCTCTAAAAACAGCTATACCTTTACCATCTGCATAGCTCATAAAAGCTCTACAAAGGTTGAACAAGAGGATACAGTTGCAGCTTCTATAGCAACATACAGTATATGAGCAGCTTGGCTTCAGCTGACAATTCAAGGTTCAGGTTCAAGGTTACTTTATTCTTATCAGCACCTGTTTACACGTGCAGCTGATGGCGTTATATATATAAAGCTGAATTGTGATGTTAGAGCATCTCCAAAATGGCAGGTCTTTTGGGGTATTCCTACTGAAAGAAGGCGAGCCGGTGAAAGTAGTGTGACACTCTGTTCTGCGAGGAAACTTTGGGTCCTGCGTTCATGTGGATGTTACTTTGACACAAGCCACCTACCCAAACATCACTGCAGACCAAGTTCACCCCTTCATGGAGACGCTGTTCCCTAATGGCAGTGTCCTCTTTTAACAGAATGATCCCCCCCACCACACTGCAAACACTGCTCAGGAAAGGTTTGAGGAACATGACGAAGAGTTCAAGGTGCCTCCAAATTCTCCAGATCTCAATCTGATCGAGCATCTGTGGGATGTGCTGGACAAACTAGTCCGATCTATGGAGGCCCCAACTCACAGCTTACAGGACTTAATGGATCTTTTGCTGGTCCAGAACCACTGAGCCTTCAGAAGTCTTGTGGAGTCCATGCCTCAATGGGTCAGAGCTGTTTTGGAAGCTTTAGGAGGACCTACACAATGTTAGGCAGGTAGTTGTAATGCTATGGCTGATTGGTGTATAGTATCGCAAAATTCCATAGCAAATACACCTCTGCTTCTCATCCCTCAAAAGAGTAATGTTGAGCTAAACCTGTGACAACACCTCACGCGTTAGAATCTGTTTTAAATTTGGGAAACTCATATATGAGGAAAGATTTGATGCTTAAGAACCTCATTAACAGACTCGTTAACCACAAGACCACCCCATCTACCTGCTGGATCCCTCACTATTCCTCGTCATTCCAAATCAAGCTTGGGCACAGCGGTATAGCTCAATTAAATGTGATGTAAAATAAAAAAAATGATCCTCGTTCAGCACTATTTCCCCAAGAGGCCCGTGTTTGTGTATGCAAACTACTTCCACCCTCACGGAGCCTAACAAATAAACTCCCTGCCTTCAAAGGCCAAAAGTTGAGCATCTTCCCCCTCAACCTCTGTTTCCTTCATACGGCAAATCCTGAGCGACAGCAGCCTTTACCTTCGCTAATGCGGGTAATTTCCTCCCTCCACAGCTTCGTAATCCATCTCTCGCTTAGCGAGCAAGACCATTTGTTGTTCCTCCTCGAACAGGTTGGGGGGGTCCCTCCCCGTTTCACCGTATCCAATAACGCGGTGCAGGGAAAGATGGAAGAGCCCGATTATCGGTGGTGTCAAATGAATTGCGTGCTGTGGGGTTCGACCTGTCACGCTAAAACAATACCGGCGTTATCAGATCAGCGCCGTTCCAGGCGTGGAGACAGATGAGCGGGCGCAGTATTCCGAGTAATGTCTGATTTTCACTGTTACTTTTCAATTACGAGAGAAAAAGGACCTCCAGAGGTTCTGTTATCTGGGTGGATTTAGCCTCAGTGCTCCTCAAAGTGTCTTCTCTGGTATGAAAAGCAGGTTTTAAATGATGACTGGACAGTTTTCTTTTCCAAACTACACTAAAAAGCACATCTTTTGGCCTCAAAGGTGCTTTAAACACTTTTAATGAGGTCACAGCAAGGAGATCAATCGCTTCGTTTCCAAAGCAGGACTTTTATCAGTTGTTCCTTCCGAAAAATAGCACAATCTTTTTATTTAATACATGTCCAGTTGTTGCAAACTGAACAAGAGAAGAAGAAAGCATGCTCATTTATTAAAAACATTTTGAAAAATGAGGTGTCCCCAAAAGCCCAGCCTTATTTTATACGTCTAGAATTGAACCTGAGCAGCGACACTGTGAGCAATCAGACACCCACCATTTGTGTGCGACAGAACTTCCACTGTGGGCGGAGGAGCCTAAAACCATCTTCACCGGCTTAAACACGTGTGCATAACTGAGCATTAGCATAATGTTCTGTGGAAAATCTGTGTAAACGCAGAAGGTGTCGGGCTGGTGGTCCTGCAACTTATGAACGTAGGGTTCTCACAGCAGATCTTCCGCATATTTAAATGGTTAAGATGTAAACAAGGTCATTCAGAGCAGGTTTGGTGTGAAACATTCCGTTCTAGAGAAACTTACAGAGTGGTGGTGAATGGAACCAGACAACCACCTCTAAAAGCTTCGCCACTGAAAGTTATTCTATTAAATGGTTATGGTTGCACCGACTGACTCCTGAAATGTTGTTTTACCAGAGCTTTGGTCCTAAAACTAAACCCATTCATGGTAGAGGGATACATGCAGGGCGTTGTGAGGCAAAAGAGTCCCCAAAGAAAACTGATTACAACTGCACAGGCACAGAGAGATAAAGACAAGAACAGCATAAAACATAGCATTAAGTCAAACTTAAACTCTCCAGAAAATGCACTAAATACACTACACTGCATACACAAAATGCTGTGGTCAGTACGAGAGGTGGATATAGATACAACAGATAAATAAGTCAAATTACTGGGGAAGTAGTTTATTAATTAAGACAAATAGTGGTTTGGAATTGTTCTCTATACAGTCTGTTATGGCAGATAGAAGAGATATAAGTAGTGATATTACACGTGATAAGATTTTGCACACAATAAAAAATTCCACATCTGAGTAGCAGGTAAACATGGTTTGCAACCGGTTCCCTCTCTCCATGGTCAGCATACTCACTCGAGCGTTACTATGGCAACTAATATGGACACGTGAGCAAATACAACGATGGTCTGACCCCAAAAATCTGATTTGGTCACTCATAACTTGATATCTAAACAGTTAGGCTTACAAATCAGAAACAAACCTGAACAAACCTGAAATTTCCCTACCATAAACCATTTCACACCGCTCTAAATCTGACTCTGTCCAGACTGTCCATCCTATTTTTTCTAGACATAACGGAGCTCATTTTAACATCAGTATGAGATTTTTACCAGTTTCTCACACTTCTGAAGTTCAGCTCCTGAGAAAGAGCCTTCCTCTAATCTCAGCCTGATCCAAATTTAAGATCTTACGATACTCTTTCTTTTCTCTCACTGCTCTGATCTTTATTTGTCTCAGATCATCAGATCTTCATATGAACCATAAGATAAAAAAAAAAAACAAGGTTCTCTTATAAATGAGAGTCTCAACTACCAAAGTCAGACAGGTTTGAGACCCATAAGTTTGTTAAAGAGAAGAAAACTGAGAAGCCGGTGAGAACAGCTGAACTTCTGTCTTAAGCTGATTTTTTCTTTCGCTCAGGGGAATCGGATGCATTTTTAATGGGGGGGGGGGAAGGTTCTGGAACCTGGGGGGTGGTGGGATGATGCACTCTACGTCTCGGCTGTTTTCCAAGGGGGGGGGTCTCGCATGTGTCCTTCATACAAATCACTGGGATAAGTGGAGGGGACGAAACAAATTATTTTTAACAGTGGGGGGGGCCCATTCCCCCCTAATATAATGGATCCGGCACCCATGTTTTTGCCCCTTATTTCTCCTGAAGAGGGGTTTAGGATAAACAAGTCAGACTTCAATAATCTCCAAAAAAGAAGATGATTTATTTCTGATGAGACAGTAAAGTCTAACAGATTCAGCAAAAAACACTGTTTTATGGAGAAATTTGGGTGGAATTCCCATTGAAGTGCAGCTTCTGTGAGCTTAGGCCTGTAGTGATCCTCAGGGGCTTAGACTGAGATCCTGGAGAGAAGATCCAGGAGCTTTGTTGTTTGGAAAGAGGAAACAGAAAGTTAGAACGAAAAGGAAAACATTCCAGCAGCAGAGTTGGTTTTCTGTTACAGCCTCTCGTAATCAATTTGTGTTGAATGCGGATTGTGCGCTGGGTGGTAACAATGACAAACGTGGCATCCTTTGTTGAATATGGAAAAAAAATAAATAAATAAAAAAGGAAATGTGGCAATTTCATGGAGGCCTGCTTTTTTAATCAAATTCAGCATAAACTAATGGTTTGCTTTGGAAGCTCTGATGAAGAGGCGTTTGACGGGGAAAAAAGGACCCACATCAGCAAAGCCAACACAGAGGGGGAATCGCGAGCGGCAGAATTCAATGAATTTCCGTCTTAATAGCACACAGTCGTCGCCGGGGCTTTTAACTTCATGGCTTTTCGAGTGTGATTTACAAAAAGCGAATCAAGCCGCATGTATCTTTGTTTGCCTGCGAAATCCAATCCCGTTCTAATATCCCTCCATTAAGCTTCTCATTTTCCGCACCACCGTCACCTTGACTCCAAATTCCTCTCCACGCCGCCTTTTCAGTGATATTTAGAACATGAATTATCCTGCGTTTCACTACAGAAACAGGGTGGACGGTCTCGCCTCACCAGCTGCTTTCCTTCCCCTTATAAGCAAGAAAGGCATCGGAAGTGAAGGAGTGGGTGAGAACAATACGCACTTTTCCACAGGTATACAGGAGCTGTGCTGCATCTGAACTGTACTGCGATGGTTCGGAAGCATGCTTTGATTTTCCAGTGTATCTCAGCCTGGTAACAGTGTTTCTGACACAGTTCTCTCCTCACAGTCACCAGTCGTCGTCCCAAAACCGCGTCCATGGAGTCGGACCAGTGGAAAGGTTTTTGTCAGTGCTGCCTTTGTTATTTATTATAGTCTTGTTTGAGTTTTTAAATTTTTCTTGCCATTCTTGAGCCGTGCAATGAAAACCTTAGCAAGGTCCTGGTACACCCTCGCATTTCTCACTGACCATAAAAATCTGCTTTGCTCACTCATAACTTGATATTTTACAAATCAGAACCAAACCTGAACAAACCAGAAGTTTCTTTACAATAAACCATTTCACCCCAAACTGCTCTAAATGACTCTGTCCAGACTGCCCAGGCTATTTTTTCTAGACATAACGGAGCTCAGTTTAACATCAATATGAGATTTTTACCGCAGCAGCATTTCTCACAGCGTTAAAATCCTCTCACTGAAATTTATCTTCAGCTCAAAGAGATAGCGGCGCTTGTATTTCGTCGTCTTCCCGGTTGTATCCACTGTTGTTTTAAAAAAACAGCGTCCGTCTGTTGTCATGACAACATTTCGACTGATCGAAAAGCGGTGATGCAGTCAGCTCAGCTGCGGCCCGATTTTGGCCCTGCCGTCGAGCAGCTCGGGTACGGCTCACGGATGGGTCACTATATTTGTAATGGAAAACATTTGTTTGCGGTACGGCACGAGTGCTTGCGCCAGTGGAAAAGCACTAAAAGAAAGAGGTTTTTTGAAGACTGATGAGATATCGAATCCTTTCTCCTGGTGGACCCTCCAGTGGCCACAAAACCAACGCCCCAGACTTCCGAATAAAACGAAGAAACAGCAGTGGATTTCCTCCACAGCTGCTGACCCTGGAGGTCCATCGATCGCAGAGGCCACCAGGTCAAATCTCACCTCCACCACTTTAATCACTTTATCACACTTTCTCAATCAGCTGATTTACTCCACAGCCAGTCGAGCCCACCATCCACACACACTAGCGTAGTCCAAAAATAGACACTGGTAATCAAGGGAGACAAACTCTAAACCCCAAAACCACCATCTGATCAAAGGAAAGGGACTCAAATCTGATCTGAAAGGATCAATCCAAATCAGATTATGCCAAAAAAAATTTAAGCCACTTCAACCCTGTGAGAGAGCCAGACGGAGGGGTCAGAACAGAGTCTCTGGTCTGATTTTTCACCCTCGATTCTCATCTCGCCAAAGGTCAGGTCGCCTTTACTGATGTCAGCGTTATGAATATTTGAAAGGCCTTTCAGGCCGGCGTGAAAGAGAGCACTTGCGTTTGTGCGCCTGGCATTTGTGCCCACACAAAGCAGCTCCCCGCCTTTAGAAGCCATTTAGCTGGAAGCCGGGACAGGCTGGATACGCTCCCGGCGCCGGCGCCGGCTCAAATGTCACTCCAGCCCAAAGGCATAAGAACGGCTGCATTAGGCAGACACGCCTGGGGGAGAAGCTTCCTCCGCTTTATGACCAAACGCCGTTCCCCGGGATTACCGTGGGAGATGGAGAGGTGAAGGACGACCTGTGCTGCACCTGCTGCAGCCATAGCAACTGTGAAAGAAGAGAAAGATCACTGTATCGTATGGGAAGTTTTAGTTGCCAAAACGTCTGAAAAGCCATCACCTGGCCTAAAAGGGCGCATGACACAGGAGACACATTCTGAAGAGATGGGAAGTTAGTGGGAGTTGATACTATGATGTTACGATTATTGTGATATTACGAGCCAATCAGAGTGCAAAAGGAGGAATACTGCTTGCCAACCACAGTGCAAGGGATGGAATACTAACATCCAATCACAGTTCAAGAGACTGTATTCTAGTAGCCAATCACAGTGCAAGAGGTGGATACTTGTAGCCAATCACAGTGCTAGAAGTGGATACTTGTAGCCAATCACAGTTCAAGAGGCTAGACACTAGTAGCCAATCACAGTGCAAGAGGTGGAATACTAGTAGCCAATCAGAATGCAAGAGGCATAATATTGCTTGCCAATCCCAGTGCAACAGATGGAATACTAATACCCAATCACAGGTCAAGAGGCTAGACGCGAGTAGCCAGTCACAGCGCAGGAGGTAAAACACTACTAACCAAGCATAGTGCAATAGATTCTACTAGATGCTACTAGCTAATCACAGTTCAGGATACAGGATACCGTTAGCCAATCACAATTCAGAATGCAACCAATAGTAGTGAAGGAAGCCTGATACTAGAACTAACTAGGGCTGCACAATCATGGCACAGATGGTGGGATTTATCAGGAAAATCAGTAAATAAACATAAGACCTGCTGGGGGCTCTTCTAGCCTCAAGTCCTCTGCAGTAACTTTTATTTCTCATCTGGCGGGTCTGAGAGTGGGCTGAGTTCTGCCTGCAGAACGTTTACAGCCTAAAGGCAGAGCCCAGGCAGGGCGGCTCCAGACTTCACCCACAAACACTCGACACATTAACAAGGAGCTCGTTACACATTTCAGCCGAGGCTTAAAATGAGAGCTGAATGTCTCCCAAACATTTTTGGTTTTAACCCTTCAGTGTGTAGCATCATGTAGTAGCACCACCTGACTGCTTTCCATTAAAGTGCACCGTCACATCGGTGTGTTTCGTAATGTTCAGCAACGAACATTCTAGTGTGTTTTAACTGCTGACGTAACACGGCAGGTTAATGGAGATTCAACATTACAGCTGATATGCCACCATTTTTGCACTCAGAGTTTTAAATTAATACTTTTATACATCTGACAGTCGATTCATATCTAAATCAGTAATATATTATTACTGGGCGAAATTTACAATGTGCAATTTATAATGTGCAATTTTTCTGGTGCATTACTACTGTTTTTGTCAATGCCTGTCACTCCATTGTGTAC
>JBBPCZ010000019.1:15726964-15741161 GCA_037974445.1 Brycinus macrolepidotus | reverse complement strand
TCTATAGTAAAGTGAAGTGGCATTTGGCAGACGCCCATATCCAGAGCGACTTACAATCATTAGTTACAGAGACACTGAGGGTTACAGAGACACTGGAGACACTGAGGGTGAAGTGTCTTGCTCAAGGACAGAATGGTAGAAAGTGGGGGGGGTTTGAACCTGCAACATTGTGGTAATCGGGCTCACAAAAAACTGTTTTACCCACGAGGCACCCCCATATACATACATATATATATATATATATATATATATACAGGTACAGACTGGAGTCCATCTGTCCCCCATTTACCCCCTTCATCAGTGCCCAGGACCCCAACAGGACCACCTCCCTGGTATCTGCACTCACCGTCCCATTTTATCAGCTCTGCTGTCCGTACAGGTGCACTGCGGGTGCACTTGGGAGCTGGTACTCTTGGGGTGGTGGGTCATCCTCAGCACAGCACTTACACTTACATGGTAGTGCAATGGTGTGTGTGTGTGTGTGTGTTTGCTGGATCACACACATCGGTGTTGCTAATATTGTTGGTCCACCTCGTCGGTCCACCAGAACAGCTCTGACCAGTCGAGGCACGGACTCTACGAGACCCCTGAAGGCTCTGTGTTTCTGCACCAGCAGATCCTTTAAGTCCTGGAAGTTGTGAGATGAGGCCTCCATGACTAGTTTGTCCAGTCCGTCCCACAGATGCTCCATCAGATCGAGGTCTGGAGAATTTGGAGGCACCTTGAGCTCTTCGTCATGTTCCTCAAACCATTCCTAGAATGCTTTGAGGAACATGACGGAATGAGCACCCCTCAGGGAACAGGGTCTCCATGAAGGTTGAATGCGGTCTGCAGTGTTTAGGTGTTGAAGTAACGTCCACGTGAATGTAGAATCCAAGGTTTCCCAGAATACTGCCAAGAGCATCACACTGCCTCCACCACCTCGCCTCCTTCCCATTCTGGTGCCGTTCAGTGTCCTGTGTCCGGTCCTCGTCCACTGATGAAGAACTAGAGGACGACCAGCACAAACTGTGCAGCATCAGAACCATCATCATCACCAATAACTTTACATCTGCAAGGTGGACCAACAGGTGAGATGTTTCTTATAGTGTTTATAACACACACACACACACACACACACAAACCTTCCACTACAATGTCAGTATCACTGCTGTGCTGAGAATCAGAAAACTGTATTGATCCTGGAGGAAACTGCTTATGTTACAAATGCACAGACACACAGAGACAAGAACAATATAAATATAAAGTCAAAATAAAACTCTCCTAAAAAACCTCTGTACTAAATACACTACATATACGTGCTACATATATAAAGTGCTTTGGTCAGTAAAAGAGGTGGATATAAATACTACAGATAAATAAATGAAACGATCCACCACCTAAATAGTACCTGCACACTGGTGGTCCTGTGGGGGTCCTGACCGTCACAAAGGGCGTATATGGGGGCTAACAGGTGCTGCAGAGAAACAGATGGACTAAAATCTGTACCTGTAACACACACAGTGCACCTGTACAGTCAGTGGAAATACGAGGTGAAAGTGGAAATGAAAGCCTCAATAAAGGTTAAAAAGCCCAGTCGCGACTACATTCTGAATTCAACACGACAGCGTGGGTTAAGTTTAGTAAACAGCTTATTTATTCCTTTACAAAATAGGTACAAATACAGAAGTTCTTCACACAAACAAGAAATATTTCAGGATATGTACATAGTTTACCAAAAATAATGTAGTTCTAATAAAACACATGGTCTTGTAAACAATATTTACAAATTATCCATACATTAAAACATTAATTTCCCAACTGTATACATCAGTAATACCTTCCTAATAATAATAATAATAATAATAATAATATTTTGGCTAAAAAGCTGAAGTAGTAGAAATGTCCTGCTTGATATCAGAAACCATAAAAATAATTATTAAAATCATTTTAAACAACCGGACAAATAGGTCTATTTGTGCTTTGTTTAAATTACTACTGTCTGGTTTTTTTTTTTTTTTTTTACTACTGTTTGTGTTTGTTTGTTTGTTTTTTTATGGTATTTTTTATGACAAAAAGTTGCACTGCCTGAAATGTGGCAAGCATGAATGACAAATGACAAAAAAAATAATAATAATAAAAGGAAAAAAAAAAAAAAAGGAAAAAATATAAATAGTAACAAAACCAAAATTTCCCTTTTAAGACCTACAGACAATACTGGCAGAGGTGTAGAGACAGACAGGGCCAATGTTCGCTGTACATAAGTAACAGAGCTTTCCATTTTTAGTCACCGTAAAAAAATAGCATACACAAAAATAGTGCTGTTTTTAAAAAAAAAAACAAAAACAAAAAAACCCAAACACAACAAATAAAAAACAAAAACTTCAGTCACTGTTTCTAACATCGTCTTTTTCGATGTATAAATTAAAAAGCAACAAGAACAAAAACAACAGCAAGTGCATAGAAGCGAAAGGGGCTCCGGTTAAAGACCAGTTTGGACGCAAAATTGATGGAAAGGCGCAAGGATGCGATGGGTTGATGGGTTACGACCCCACTGGATTTCTGAAGTCCTAACTCCAGTAAAAACTTTGCTTCAGTTTGCTTAGAACTAACAATACAAGTAAAATGATCATTTTAAATACCGAAAAATTGCTGAAAAGGTCAGACAATGGCCTCAATGACATCATATAGACTCTGCCTACATCCCAAAATAAGTGTGGTAGGAGTGAAGTAGCCTCTGTTATTGAAGATCTGTGTGCAGAGAAGAGAAGTAGGTCAGTTTAAGTTTAAGTAACACTGAAAAAGACCTGAGGTGACCGTTAAAACCCCAGCCAGACGTCCGGCAGGTCAGTTTTTGGTTCTGTAACAGTATATCATTGCTGTCACATCAAAACTTCCTGTATCAGGGGTTCCCAATCTTGATCCCAGCCTTACTTACACACACACACACACACTTCATGCCAGAAAGAAGTTGTGTCGGGTGTGTTGGGAGCATAGAAAGTGCAGGGCAGGGGTCCTTAACTTGCACTGAATGCTAATGAGATTTTATTCCACATAATTTTGGACCACTGGTCAAAACATGCACACAGTGTGACGGCTGGTTCTGTTCAAAGAGCCCATATCCTACATTTATTCCGTTTTTCTTTTATTTATTTTATTCAATTCCCCTGAGCTCCACTTCTTATGTAGCTGTATGTTTCATTTTTACATGACCATTTTCCAACCTCTCTTCATCCCTTCGTAAGGCTTTGTACCGCGCCTTTAAGACTGATATATGTAAATGAGCTTGGATTAGATGGCCCGTCCTTATTCAGAGATCAATCCAGGCCAAAACAATCCTTATAGTTTACATATACATATACATATACATTTTACAATACAGATGTCCATATTTTATATTTCTAGATTGTATAGTGTACATTTTATACTGCACTGTTGGTATAGTATTTTATTCTATTCTATTGTTTTTTAAGCTTTGCGGCTCTTACCTTTGTACTGTCCACTTTCTGCCGTGACGAGGCAAATTTCCCACTTGTGGGACTAATAAAGGATTATCTTATCTCATCTTATCTTATAACTTCAGTGTGAAGAGTGGAACTGAACTGCTGAGGCTGTATTGGTGGCTGCATTGAAACTTGTTGCTCCTTGTGACATCACAAAAGCGGCAAACATTCCATTTAAACTCTTTAATTTCAAAAAGCGAGGACAAGTTGGTTTTCCCCGAATACGGGCCCTTTAAAACCCAAACTGGAAAAGAACGGCCAGGTTGAGATGCGACAGCGACGATATGCATAGTTGTAAACTCCTGTTTTGCTGTTTCTGCATCTGACTGGGTTTTTAAAGCCTTTCGTAGACGCTGAGGGAACAGAAGGTTAAAAAGACGAATCAGGGTTAGAAATTAGTGTCCAAAACTGAAACGACTTCCGGCGTTCACAGCTAAAACCACCCTGTGGCCAAAACTATTACAGTAATACTTTTTTTTTCTTCTTAAAACCATCATATTTGGAAAAGACCGGACACGAAAGCTTCAGACGTTACAAAGATCATGAGCAGGACGTGACGAACACAGAAGGAAACGATCCACGGTGGGAGTATTGCTATATTCTCGACCGCTGCCTGACTGTCGGACTGACCTGGGTGCAGATTTATGGGCGTGGAACTAAATAAAAGTCATTAAAATGCACTTGATTTGTGACGAACACTTTAGTCAATCTGGAGTTTGTGGAGCAGAGTTTCGCTGCTTCACTGTAACATGGAAAATGGTACACATACTGAGCAAAATGATTTCAAACTAACTATTTACATCAAAGTCAAAGTGGTATTGACAAAAAGTACTTTAGTGTGTAAACTGTGCCGGGACTGACTGGACCATAAGTGACCCTAAACGAGGGTTGCATGACGTTTGGGGAGAGAAACCATGTACACAAATCACTTCAAGGCGTTCTGTCTCAAAGATCGTTCACTATAAGCGCTACAATCAAATATACAGCTATTCCGAGGACCGAAGACGAGGCTCAGGGCTCCGATTCGTCCTTTAAAAGGGAAAAACCATTTTTAGTAATAATGCTGGAGGGACAACCTGCCCCCTCCTTACACGAGCTTTAACCTCGACGTTAAGATGTGATTTGTTTTTGCAGAGATGGAGAAGAAAAAACGAAAACATAAGGTCCACATTTTCAGTCGTCATTTTCACTCCATTTTTTCTTTCCATAAAAAAAACACAAAAAAAGGTTGGTAAACATTAAAAAAAAAAGCCACATCGACATCACGACAGAGACGCAGAGCAGAAAAGAGGACACGTCGCTGAAGGCACGTTGCAGGGTGCTGTAGGAAGCTTGAGATTGCTGGGTGCGGTGAGTGTTCGCTGTTGGCTACCGATTCCGTGTTTCGTGTGTGTGTGTGTGTGTGTGTGTGTGTGTGTGTGTTTCAGTTAGTGTTAGCATCGTTGCCGTGAGCTACTTCAGCAGAGCGCGGTAGAGCAAGAGCGATCGGTTCGTCTCTCGTTCTTGCTCCATGTAAAAGATGAAGTCCCTGAGGTTGACGCGTGTGATTCGCTGGCGGGGGAACTGCCGCGACGACGTGGACGCTGCAGACGAAGAAGCTGGAGAACCGGCAGAACTTCCGGACACCTGGACAGAGAGAAGAGAAGCAGGGTCAGTTTCAGAGCCGCCAATAAAGGGTTAATGACAGTGGGAAACAATGGAGACCCCATGACGAAATTTTGTGATAAGAAATTTAATTGCTGGTGGCCTAGTGGTTAGGGCGTTGCCCCGGCAATCAAAAGGTTGTGGGTTCGAATCCCAGACCTGCTAGTGGCTCCACTGAGGTGTCCTTGAGCAAGGTACCGTCCCCACACTCTGCTCCCCGGGCGCCCCTTGTTGGCGGCAGCCCCCTGCTTCACTTGGTGAATGGGTTAAATACAGAGAAAGAAGTTCACTCTGTGTGCTGTGCTGTGGTGTGCTCACACGTGGCTATAAGGGGCCAATTTACTTTACTTTATTACAGACAACCCCAAATTATGCCTCCAGAATAGAATTTTATTTATTTATTTGTTTTCCGTTGCTTTCGAGTGTGGGTAATGGATTGGAAGTTTTTGTTAAACCTTGTTTACTTTGTACATTTTTACTTTGAGTCAACTTGTGTTTTGAAATGCCCTTTATAAATAAATTAACTTGACTATCCAATAAAGGTAACATCTTTTTCATATTTGGACAAAATGTAATCTTTTTTGAAAGAAAAACTGCATTTCAAAAAGTTTCCTCCTATTCCATCATGCAGACCTTAATAAACAATGGGTTCAATACTTTAATGATAACATATAGAACAAAAATATCAATGATTGGTTTCATGCATCATAGCTTCAACAAAAATATCACTGTTTAGTTTTGTCAGCATTAGAAAAAGAACACAATTTCTGACAGCAAGCAGTCATATTTTATGAAGAGCAACATTAAAAGCGGATGGATCCAGCCAGGGCGTCATGAGGCAAAACAGCCCACAAAGAAAACTGATTTAGTTCAGATGTGCCACTATTTCAGCATCATCAACATTCGTATAAACACTCAATACGTAAAATGGCTATATATGTGTTGGTGACATGACGTCTAGTTCCATTTTCTTCCACTGTAAAGAAAATCACTGAAGCTCTGCAGCTCAAACCCACTCTGTTTACATCTCAAGAGAAGAAATTTTGATAAATGGGCAGATTTCCCCTTTAACAGATTCATTTTGTCTACCTGCTGTAGTAGTTGCTTGGGACAGTATTGTATCGTTGCCTGTGTGGGAATCGCCACAGAGGCGACGACACAATACTACTGCAATATTTGCAACACAATTCAATATTATTGTGATTCTTTACATTTCACGATGCAGAAAGTATTGAGATTCAATTCTGCGATACATTATAATTTATGTTTCCTATATATTATTGAATGCATAAAAGTCATGAGGAAAATAACAGGACTCAATTCATCTCACTTCATCTCTTCTCCTTTAATTTCTTTCCAATTTCTGTTGTGAGGTCTTGTGGACTTCAGGAACAACGTTATCAGAGTATGTGTATACATACCAAAATAAAAGTATAGTACGTTAGAAAACATGGTAAAAATGATGAAATAGTACTGAATAATCAAACATCAATACTTGGCACTGCTGTATTATAGTATCGCAATATCGATATTTTAATTTTTTTTTCTCCGACAGCCAGCTAAGCAGCGCAGACTTCATCTTGACGCATCTAGAAATGCGGAATCTCACTGTGGGGCCTCAGTAAAGGGGCTTAATAATGTTGAAATATCTCTCTGAAAACAATCTCTGTCTCAAACAGAGTCAATGAAGCCAACAAACATGTTGGCTTGTGCACATCTAGCATTTAATAGACGGGAAAAAAAACTTTCAAAGATTCTTATCTCGCATAAACAGATAAACAGACTTCAGTAAATTTCCACAGATCAAAGACTTCAGTAAGCCAAACGCAAAAAACGCATGACAGACATCCATCTCTGATCCGCCTACATTCATTGTCACAATTAGATGGATTTTGCCCCATAAACACAGATTACGGAGGGCCGTGATTGCAAACATCTGCGTCTCGTCAGCATGTATGACACGGACGTGGTCTGAAATCTCCACATGGCCTTTATTGCCAGCCTACACTGGCATTAACCGCCCTCATATCCCCAACACATCGACCGCACACCCCTCCGCACAGCCCAACAGGGTGGCCTCCGCTCAGACAGGAGCGTCAGTGGTTTTGACAGGTGGAGTGTGTTGAGGCCGGGTGAATTTGGGGCAGGCGGAGCGCGGGGCGCCCTCAGGGTGAAGCGGTTCCCCTCGAGCGAGACAGCCCGTCCTCATCAGGCCAATCAGGGCTGACCTCATGTGAAAGGCGGGCATGCCTGCTGCCATGGCAATTACTGCCAATCATGGCCCGAACCAATCAAATGCATCCATCCAATGTGGACGGAGGAAGACAGTGGGCTTTGGCATCTGGTGTGTGTGGGGGTGTGTGTGTGTGTGTGTGTGTGTGTAAAGTGAGATAAAGAAAGGTTGCATTGTGACGCACCGATCTAAAGGTGGAGATTCAACTGAATCAACTGACGCATTTGAAGAAATCCTATATATAATATTCAGTAAAAAGTGTACTATTTTTTTTTTAGCCAAAATAATATTTCCTATTAAAAGACAATTTCCAATTAAAAGCTCAATTTACGGCCTGTATTCCATTACTGAGTTTTTAGCTCTTATAATCACATTTAATGCATTCAGTGTATTGTTTCAAAGGGCCTATAATCCTACATTTTTCTTATATTTTCATATTTCTGCATTGAGCTCCACTTACGACATTTGTGTGGGTTTATTATTGGCTTCTGTGTGGGCTGAAAGGCTCAAAGTGAATGGGCGGGGCCAAACAGGTTTAGGATGAGTAGGTAGATATACTTAAAAGTGTTGGTGACATAAAAAAATCAGAGATTTTAAAACAGGCTTTATTTCCAAATAGGGACTGCATGAACCAGGGAGTGGACAGTACTTATGTGCAACTCTTATAATTCCATGTAATATAATGTAATATCATTTGATATACTAAAGACTAATCTAATCAAATTGTGAAGCTTTTTATGAACCGAATCTTTTATCAGTGAATCTAAATTGAAAGAACTGAATCATTTGTGAATGACACCATTAAGTGCGTTGCTCCACTCGCGCAACACACTTAGGGCCACACAGTCGAGGTAAGTGATCCAAATATGGGAAGAAAGGTCAGAGAGGGGGGCCAATGATTCACACACACACACACACACACACACAGGCTGAGCAGGTACCCCACACACGGTTCTGTTGTCCTCTGTGTTCATGGAGACTCGTGAGTCAGACCTGTGCACAACGCAGCTTGAGCACAACACAGCAAACACGTTTTTTTACACAATTACACACTAACTGCAACCTCGGCCAAGGTTTTACAAGGTCAAAACCAGAGAAGGAGAAGGCGGGAGAGAAAAAGATATAACATCAGCTTTGTTGGGAGAAAAGATCCACGAGGCAAAAAACAGCATCTGTCATTTTATCTGTGATGGCCGCTTGCAGGCATAATGTCACATGACATATCCATCCGACAGAGCGCACGCAGATACCTCAATACATCTCTCCAGACGTTTCTGACCGTCCGGGGGTTTCTGAGGGGAGGAGAGGGAGAGAAAGAAAAAGAAAGAAAGAAAGACAGAATACAAAAGGAAAAGGAAATAGAAAGAAAGAATGAAATAGATGCTGGAAAAACAGAAAGAATGAAAGAGAGAAAGAAAGAAAGAATAAAAAAAGGAGATAAAGAGGAAAATGAAATAAAAACTGAAATAAACGCAGATAACACTAAGAAACAAAGAAAGAAAGAAAATGGAAACAAAGATGAAAAGAAAGTATACAAGCAAAAAAGCATGAAAGAATGACAGAAAAAGGAAACAGCAAAAAAAAAAAAGATAGGCCAAAAAGAAAAGAAAGAAAACAAAAAAAAAGAAAAGAAAAGAAAGCAAAGAAAGAGGACAATAGTAACGAAAGAAAAAGAAAAAGCTGAAAGCTATGAAAAATTAAAAAAGAGTGAGAGGAGCAAATGAGAGAGAAACATAAAGAGAACAAGAAATGAAGACACACACACACACACACACACACACACACACACACACTCACTAGAGTGAGTGTGAGAGCAGAAGGGTCTGAGGAAGCTCCTGCTAGCGTTCACACCAACACACCCACTGCTGACAACACGCTGGAGGGGTGCGCATGCACACACACAAACACACACACACACACGCACACACACACACACGCACACACACACGCAGGGTCACATCATGGCGACTGTGAGAGGTGACTGGTAAAGGGTGTGTGAGCGTGGATGAAGACTAATATAGTCATAATGTGTTTGTAGACGCAGGCTAATAACACATTATGCCATCGCTCCGAGACAGGCTGGGCATTTAACTCTCCCAGGGAAAAACACACTGATCTTAGATCAGCTACGGCACTGAGATCAAAGTTGTTTACCTAAAAAACTGATTCTAGTTCAGTAATGGGCTTTAGCTTATACTGGAAAACTGATTGTAGGGCAGATTTGGCCCTTTACTCAGTAGATCTCTTAAGAGAAACATCTGATCCTAGATCAGCTATAGCATTTCGATCACAGGGGATTTGATATAGTTCTATCTTTCTATAGTCACAACAATCTATTAGTAAAATAACTGCTACTACATTTTAGCATTTAGTTCATGATGCCCTACAGGTAGAATATATCCAGCAAATTCAAAGCAAAGACCTTTACTTGCAATATGCAAATGAGCCTCTTAACCAGGCAGAATATTTTCTGTGTGCCTGACCAATCACAAACGCACGTTTTTTCTTTTTGTTTTTCCTTTTTCAAACACACGTTGATGAATTTCTGCTGGTGATCTAATGAACTGTCCACTCATGAAGACTAGTCTTTAACTGTCACATGTTTCTTCAGTGTATTTCTAAGGCACATCACTATTGTAATGTGTATCAAGAGAATGCTATTCTCTTGAGGACAAAATGCTACGATATGCTATTTTGTCCTTATTGTGCAACTCAGTGTCCAGCAAAGTCAGTGTTCAGGGTGGTTGGGGGGGTTTTGTTGTTGATTGTTACTTGCTTTTTCATTCTGGGAGGACGGGGGTGTGGTGGGGTTGATCGTTTTGTCAACCAATGGTTGTTTCCATTTTGTCAACAGGTTTCATTGTGTCAAGCATTGTGGAGAGTTTCGTTTTGTTAACCAGGGGTGGGAGGTTGCTGGGAAGCACGGGGGCTGTTTCGTTGATGTATTTTTTGTTTTATTCTGTGTTGGCAAAGATTTTGCCATTGCAAGCCGCCACTGCAAAACCAATAAGAAAGCCACTGATTGGTCAGATATGTTTGGCCCAAGCTGTGCAACGAATCAGTAGCTATGTCACTAATCCTGCATTCTCTCTATTCAAGCTTGAATTAGCTACAGGTTACGCAACTCTTCCAACCTGTACTGTCCCCTACAGTAACGGGGTCCTCTAGATTAGCTCCCAATTTGCTAAATTTATTTTCCATTAATAATTCATGTGCTTCCCCCCTCTCTGTCCGTCTCTCTTTCTATCTCTCTCCCTCACTCGCTCTCTAGTCACAGCCATACTCTTCAATTGTCTGGTGGCTGGAGGAGGGCAGGAACTTGGCAGGAATCACTAAAACGCTTCTTTGCTCTTCTCTGGCCTTCTTTTTTGCTGATGGGCTGCTGTATGAGTGGCGGTGGTGCACTTGATGCTGAAGCCAATATTGGACTTGGATGGGGCTTCACCTCAGGGCTGCAGGTTAATGGCCCCCTTTGCAAGAAACACACACAATTACAGCATCCAGGCCCTGAAGAGCTGATCCTGCTGCCTCAGCACTCCTCCACTGAGAGGAGAAGAGAGAGTAGCAGATGAGAGAGTGACACATAGATAGAGAGTGATGGATAGAGGGGTAATAAGCCACTGTAAAAGATAAGGATGGGAGATTAGTGGAGTGCCAAATCACAAGCTAACCAGCCCAAAGCTAGTATGAGACTCCACCCACATGTACATGCTCTGTCTAAAACAATGATCTTCGAATCCGGACCCTGAATCCAATTCCCAGTTCTGGATTTCGTGATCACTTGTAGGTCTGGCCAACTACTTACATCACTTAATTACTAGTGATTACAAAATCAGGATGGGAAACTCAAGTCAAGACCTGGATTTGAAGACCTCTGGGCTTCTGGGATTTTATATATGCACCTCCGTGTTTATCTGATGGGAAATAAACTGTTATCAACCTAAATGCACCAGCAGCAACCATTAATCTTTTACTCAAGATTGCAATAATTAGCATTTCAGAGCAGAACAAAGAGTCTTTAGAAGTATTAACAAGATACTTCTATGCATATTTGGCCACTTGATTCTTGCAGGTCTGTTTTTGTTGTAGCGCATTTTAAAAGTCACCCACATCATGCAAAAGCAACAAGCATTCTCACATATTCCCTTCTTGTCACAATAGGTGGTTCTTGGCCAAACTAACTAACGAAACCTACCCGACCTCCTGGAGACACAGAGAAATCTGGCTTGTGAGATTAGCCCAGAGCTAACTAGACCAAAGCTGAGCTAAAGATATAAAAGAATTTAACAGATAAAATGGAAGGGAATGGTCTGGTACCCTTTATATTATACATCTCTATAAACAGCTAAATCAATGACTGTATACGCTTTTGAGTCTTTAGAAAAAATAAAGACCAACCATGTTTCAGAGAAAAATAGGAGGCAAATGTATTGAACAGAGGGTCTCTCATGCATATATTGTGGGCTATGATGTAGACAGAAGAAAGGGTTACAGAAGTGCATTAGATGCACAACACTTGCACTGTGCTGGAGGCACTGTGTTGCACAACGTGCGAAGATCTTACCTCATTATGTACAAATCTGTTTATCACGTTAAGTGTTCTTGATCTAGCCAGCTAGCTATCTAATTGGCATGGTTAGTCACTAAAAGCACAAAACCTGACTTTATTAAATTGGGAAGAAATCCATCACCTTTCAAATTCCAGTGTAACCTTTGGGTTACTATACAGTGGGGAGGTCAACAGTGTTAAACCGAGCAAGTGGAAAGTTTACGCAGCTTCAGTGCTGGAGCAACATGTGGTACATAACACAAAACGGCTGTGGTCTTAACGCAACAAACGCACAGCAACCACAGCAGCGGCAGCCAGTTCTGTTCCTGAAGGACCGCAATTCAGTTCCTCTGCATCAGCACACCTGATTCATCACATCAAGGGTTTGGTAATTACTGCATTATTTAAACCAGACGCGTTGAAGCAGCGTAGGGATGATCTGAAATCCAGAAACTACAACACCCTTTTCACACATTCCTCACACTATGATGGTGGCAGGTGTTTTCAGGATTCTCAGGGTGGTCCTAAGATGTAAAAACCAAACTCTCTAAAACTGAGAAGACTGTTAAGAGAAGGATATAAAGCTGCTTTGGCCGAGTGATTTATGCAATAATACAACAGCTTGAAGGACAGTGGGTTGGCACACACACAAGCTTGAAGAACCTCTACAGAAACGCACTGTCAGTGGAAAGGCAGACACTGGCCAATGCCAAGCTTTCTCTGGAGTAATGGAGCTCCATCCAGCTGAAGTGGAATGAGCTGGAATGGCGTTTGTGTACCTGTCCTTACCGATGGTCTTGTGACTGAATGCAATCAAATCCTCACAGCAATGTTCTAACGTCTAAAGCCTCCAACAAGAGTAGAAGCCATTACTGCAGAAATGGGGGACAAACTGCCCCATTACTAATTTCAGAAAAAAAAAAACACTGAATAAGTAGGTGTTGCTATCAAAATCTGAAAGGAACTAGCCTGCCACAATAATGACTGGAGACCAAAAAAAGTCTTAAGTATTACTGCACTAGTGTTAAAATTGACTGAAAATGTTTAGGAAGTAACACACACTGAACTCACTGCACAACAGGCAGTCTATTAATATGCTTAAAATAATAAACATATGTTCTTATATAACACTAAAATGACCACTGTATAAGCAACTATTGTGATTATAACAGTTTAAATAGTTTGGTTATCACTGGGAATTTGTACTAATTTACAGGCATACATCAACATCAACATTTTATTGATTTTGAAGTAAAAATAAGCAAACTTTAGTGCACAATTTCTGTTTATTTACTGACTTTAACATAATGGACAAAATAAAACACAGAATATAAAATGCGCCATAATGTTTGCACATTTCATTTCACTTCAACAGAAATATGTAATTTCACCTAGGGTGCCAGAACTTTTGCACGCGACTGGCCGTGTATCATTAAACCCGGTAACCGTTCCGTCATTAGCAGCCTATATTTAGTCATCTTAGTTAGAAACATAGGCTTCGAACAGGGTTCCTCTCCCGTCCTGAGGCTATGTGAGGACATCAAGTTTAACCACACGATCACCTTCACGGTGCTTTTCCAGCAGCCACCTCCTCCCCAACCCCCCTCACCGTGGGACCGGACCCTCTCTTCAACCTCCACCTCCATAACAGCTCCTGCCATTAATTAAGACCAGAGGCCTGGTCTTTTTCCTTTTTCCGCCTCTCTCTCCCTCTCTCTCTCTCCCGCTCTCCCCTCCTCCGCCTAGAGAAAAAGGCCGATGAGGACATTTTGAAAGAGTTAACAGATGTTGCCTGATTGGCCCGGGGCGTTTCAGCCATCGCCCGAGTGATGTATTTGATGTGGAGTTTATTCAGCTCCAATAAACGTATAAAGAATTAGAATAATAATTCACAGATGTACGCAGTGCGGATTACAGGCCTGGGCTTTCTTTGAACCGAACCGCGGCAGCCAAGATGCACAAAAACCCAGGAGTGAGGCACAGGGAAAGCTTTTTTTTTGTTGTTGTAATTTTTATTTCTTAATTTTTTTTCTGCACTAGCTGCGAACAGGAGGGTCAGCGAGGAGACCAAGTGGCATCACCCTGCACGGCTTGACCTGCAGGCCCGTCCGTTTTTCAGGCTACAAAGGGAAATGCTGGAGTGGAAAAGTGAGCGAATTAGAAACACAAGAAACAAGAAAGCAGTAAAAAGTATCAAGATTTGTTTGGTTTTTAAAAAAGTAGTTGATATTGTGTGAGCTGGTGAGGAGAACACAGGTTCGGTTCCAGATTTCTCCTCGGTTCCTCCAG
>JBBPCZ010000019.1:15699892-15711152 GCA_037974445.1 Brycinus macrolepidotus | reverse complement strand
AGAGAGAGAGAGAGAGAGAGAGAGAGAGAGTCCATCCAAACAGACTTCACAGACTTCACCGCATGATGTAAACCAAGACCTGAGCTGAATTACTCCGGACTGGATTCAGACGCAAAATCATATTCAATTTAGAGTTAATTCATACCGAATGGCTTCAGCTGCATCGCGTAAACAACCACGTCAATCCAGAAAATTCCACCAGTCCGTGCCAGGCTAAAAGAGCGGTATAAAAACATGACCAGAGGGACGTGAGAAGGATGAGGGACAGAAAACGGGTTCATAATATTAATACTGCATTGGTGGCAAAGTAGTACTGTGGAAAACCTACACCGATATGGGATCGATATTGAGTTTGTGTTCAGAATAGCTTTTTAGTGAACCCACTCGGCACGTTAGTCAGAAGGCTACAGTAATTGACACATCAATGTTCTGATGTTGCGCGAGTGTGTTCTTTCATGGCAAGCTTTACAGAATGGGGGTAAAAATCTCATTAAACCCTATTGAGAAAGCGAGTGATGCGGAGTGCTGTCCAGTCCACTTTTTCGAAACGGATACACAGTTAAATCAGTCGCTTAATACAAACAGCATGTTGCATTTGTCTTCCCGTGGTCGTTTTCTGACTTTCTGAGCATTTTAAGGCTTTAGGAATTAACCTTGAGGGGCCACATGCCATCTTTTAAAGACGAATTCAGCACAGAACGTCAGAAATTTGGGTAAATGTGTGAAGGAGCCAAGACTGAGCATGAAACTTCACACCTTGTGAAGGTGGAGCGGCGTAGGGGGTTACAGTGAGCTGCCTGATGGACAACAAGCCTGTCGTTAGCCTACGTTCCCTCAACAAACTCAATTAAAGCACGCAGATGTGTGTTCCATGT
The DNA here is from genome assembly GCA_037974445.1 of Brycinus macrolepidotus. Classification (NCBI taxonomy): domain Eukaryota; kingdom Metazoa; phylum Chordata; class Actinopteri; order Characiformes; family Alestidae; genus Brycinus; species Brycinus macrolepidotus. Next base: position 15,710,277 of record JBBPCZ010000019.1, on the reverse strand, counting down.
GCAGAAAACACATTACCTGCTGTAAAAAATAATATTAGCTAATGCAAGGTGGCCTTTCGTTAGCCAGCGTGTTACCAGTTTAAATGACAGTAACCACAGCTGATGTGATGGTAGTCAGTTCTATTGGAACTGTGTTGTTTCCTAATGCCAGTCAGCTCCATAAACATAGTCCAGCTCATGGTCTTCAAGTCAATTAAATTCATTTTTATTTATAAAGCACTTTTTTTTTTACAACCGATGTTGTTACAAAGGAGCTAAACAGAATCCAGGTCTGAGCACCTAGTGATCAGCCAAAGACAATGGAGGCAAGGCAAAACTCCCTAAAGCTGGAGGAAGAAACCTCACGAGGAACCAGGACTCGAAAGGGGAACCGGTCCTCCTCTGGTTGACCCAGAGAGTGAGGGAAAGTAAAGGAGATAACAATAAGTCCTTCAAGTACAGACTCAATTACTGCTGAACAGCTGGCAGAGTAGGAACAGCTACAGTCAGTAGTAATCATTTCTGTTGAAGTCAGTAGTGGTAGTAGAGGTCTTCATGTAATCCAACAAAGGTCTAATTATACTAATCTTAAACCATTAAACGAGCTGGAAAATTGGTGCGTGAATGGGCTGGGCCAACTGCTGTAGCCAGAACAAGGAGATATATTTAAATGTGTTGGTTTTGTGACATCACAAAGACTATTCATTGAAAGTGGATTGTTTTCTGTACATTATTTTCCATATATAGACTGTTTGGATGGGGGGCTGAACGTACTTCTTGAAACAATATTTACAGACTTTAAGCCCTTTTAATTCCAGAAAAGTGATGATTTGGCCCTTTAATATCTTGAAAGTCATCGCAGTAAAATCGCAATACTGACATTCTGTGCATATCGTGCAGCTCTATTCTTAATCATCTATAGTGGATCCACAAAGCATGGAAATATTGATTATGAGCACCAGGCCCAGAATGTGGTCCCTATTGGTGCACCCCTAAAGCAAGTCTCCATAATCCCAGTCTTCCCAGTTCCCCTGCTGTCCTCCATGTGATGTGTGCGTGGGTCGGAGAGAGAGAGTGAGAGAGAGAGAGAGAGAGGGAGAGAGAGAGGGAGAGAGAGAGAGAGAGAGAGAGAGAGAGAAAGACGCTCCGTCCCAGCATCCCTGGCCAGCAGGTTTTAGTGGCCCAGCCTTGGTTACAGTAGCGTCTCCATGGTGCAAAAACTCCAGCGCAAAAACTGCAGCGAATTTCATTCTTCAGAAACTTAATTATATCAAGATTAACAAGGGAGGTAATTAATTTCTTTAAGATGGGTATCTTCGAAGTGCCTCAGGCCCAACTTTGTTGTCAAAACTGTATATTTAACCGTTATTTCAGGGCAAAGTTTCGCAGGCTGTAATAAGGGAAAAAATCCCTGTTTCTGCATGAATATGGAAATATTCAGGGTGTCTAATCTAAACTCTTCCCCTAAAATATTAGTACAGATCTGTGATTATGTACATATATTTAACATGAAATCAGCATCTCACACACAGAGAGGCTGTTCGGGACAAACCCGCCCGGTCCGATGGAGGAGTGTCTTGTTGAAGGCCGGGTCGGTTGGTGTATGTGTGTGTGTGTGTGTATGTGTGTGTGTGTGTGTGTGTGTGTGTGTATGTGTGTGTGTGTGTGTGAGTGTGAGTGTTTTTACCGGTGGCGTAATGGCGGGCTCCCGCGCGTCGTTAGGGTTCATAAGGCAGCACACCTACACAAAATGGCCGCCCTCCAGGCCCTACACAGAGCGCTATTGTTCGGGCCGAGCCGCAGGCCAGAGCTGAACACCAGCAAGGAGGAGAGTAAAAACACTAAGAGCCCATTTCCCCTGTGACACACACACACACACACACACACACACACACACACACACACACACACACCAGAGCCTCAGGGGAGAGGGGGAGAGAGAGAGAGGGATGAAGAAAAGTGTGTGTGAAAAGGAGAATGTGTGTGTGTAGTCGTGTGAGAGGGAGAGACACAGAAAGAGTGAAACAGAGGAAAGAAAAGTAAGACAGACAGAGACAGAAACAGAGACAGAGAGAGAGAGAGAGAGAGAGAGAGAGAGGACAGAAATAGTGAGAGAAAGGAAGAAAGAGAAAAAGAGAGGTGGAGAGAAAGACAAGAAAGAGATGGAGAGAGAGGGATATAGAAAAATGTGTGTTAAAAGGAGAATGTGTGTGTTTGTGTTTGTGAGAGAGATAGAAAGAGGAAAGAAAAGAGAGAGGACAGAAATAGTGTGAGAGAAAGGAAGACAGAGAGAAAGAAGAAAGATGGAGAGCAAGAAGAGAGAGATACAGCGAAGGAGAGAGAGACGACAAATAGCGTGAAAGGAAGAAAGGAAGAGAGAGAAGGACACGGAGAGAAAAAGGAGAGAGATGGACAGAGAGAGAAGAGAGATAGGGATGGAGAGAGATGAAGAAAAGAGGGAGACAGAGAGAGAGAGAAAGAGAGACAATAGTTCTGAACTACTGATGTTCTGCAGAAAAAATGCAACTAAACAATGTATAGAATTACAACAACTTTAAGGATGTCTGCACTGGAAAGTCTGCTAATCAGTTCAAAACACAAACAAACTACAGATTTACATTCACCCTCAACAGTAGCAGCTCCAGCAGATTAAAAACACAAACTGAAACTGAAACTTCCAAAAATGAGGATCAGTTGCTGTGTCTTATTTCTGTAATGCTGAAGATGATGCTTGTCGTCCATTCAAGAGTGTGTTGGGTGTTACGAATCCATTGTCATCCAACAGAAGCCCCAGAAATGGAGCCCCAGAAATTGTCATGTTTAATGATCACCATGGTAATCTTGTCTGCTTTCCCACCACCTAACCGTCCTAATGCTGTCTGTGGTGCTGGAACACCCAGAGCCACTCTGAACCTGGAACTTCTTAGCAGTGACTAACTTGCTTGGTGTGTGTGGTCTCTCACTGCCTGCCCTCACAGCTCCACCTTGCTGCTTTTCAGCCCTTAGTTTCTGACCTCACAGCTGCTCCTGGCTGGATGTTTTTGGGCGGCGGGCCACTGACAAAGCTCCACTGCTGTGCTGTCCGGTCACTGTACCTGACCTGTACCCTGTTTTTTGTAGGTAAAGCCACAGTGACCTACATATGAATCATTCAAGCATAACAAAGCACATCAAACTTAGGGCCCGAACCAGTGAAGAAACAGGTGCAGATGGTTCCAGATGATCAGGCGGTGATCAGTATACTGGTGGTGCTGAATGCTGAGTGTTTGGAACTCCTTTATCTAGGCTCCTTGTATCTTTAGGCACTTTGCAGCCTGTCGCAGTAAAACGTTTGTTCAAATTTCTTTCATTTAATCTACTCGATACGCCAGAGATAAGACAGGTACAAAATAGTATTTTTGCACCACCAAGGTGATTCAAAGAAAAATATGAAGAAATGATGGGAGGCTCGAGACCTTTGCACAGTACTGTAGTTTGTATTATTTTTAAACACAAATGTCAAATCTCTTTTTAATGTTTTCCTTGTAGGCTCTAAACAAGCCAACCAAAACAACAACAGTATACACGGCACGAGCGGCAACAAAAACATCAGAGTATCGTGGTAATGAGATAGAGTGGCATAATAATATATTTTGTTTAATATATACTGTATGTTTAAATAACTCACTTTTAAACGCTTAGTTAACAGTTTACAGATAATGAAAAGAAAAAAACAGTACATTTGCAGTAACAACATTTTTTATTTTTTATTCTAATAGATGCCATTATTCCAATAGATCCCATTCCTTGTATATCCCCAAAAAAATAAAGCTTTTCTCATTTTAGCCATTCTGTTCATTCTGGATCCCAGTATTTGCCAGGTTTGAGAGAATAATCTTGAATCACGATGAAGGTATAACCCTCAGCGTCACTGCACATCAGAATTCATCCTCAGCCTGTTTATTGATCGAAGCTGCTCCACATGGTGCACACCTACATCCTGAGCATATTTAGATCAGCACGTCTGCTCATTCCATATTTACTCTGTCAGCATCACAGCTTTGCTCTCCAACCTGTCGTCCAAATCACCCGACTCGGCCTGTGTCACGTGTCCTGTCGACAAATCGTTTCACCGCATGAACCCAACCCAACAGAGTGCGATGACACACTCGTGCGTCACATCGCCGCGTGCGGCACGCGCCAACAGCCGTGCCAGGAAATGAAGTTCCAAACGAGATGGACTGTGACGTGCTTGTTCATGTATTCTCTGATTCGGGACTGCGGGCTGCAGGTTGCCAGTTCAGCTGCTACCGCTTACATTTAGCTCAGTTATATATGGGTTTCACTCCAAAGAGTCAGAAAACTTTATTAATCCCGGAGGAAGTTACGACTGCACAGTCACACTATGCACTACACTATGCTATATACACAAAATGCTGGGCTATAAATACTAAGTAATTTACTAGAAACACAAACAGTGGTTTGGAGCTTTTCTCTATACCCAGTCTGTTATTGTTGTAATAGCGATCAGTAGTAGATATGTAATATCTAATATTAACATAATATCTAATATTAACAGTAATATTAACATAAGTAGTGAAACTGCACATTGTAAGACTATCACACATAATAATAAGATGATACTGATTAATCCAATACGAAATTGCACATCTGAGTAGCAGCAGGTTTTTGCAGGTTTTGTGTGGGTGCAGGGGGAGGAGTTATAGAGTCAGATGGCAGTAAACAACAGCGTTCCACTGGCTGGACTCAACTTTTTCAGTTTTCTATTAGGCAAATCTACTACCTAGTACTAGATTTGGTGGTGGCCTAGTGGGTAGGATACTTGCCTCTGGACCAAGAGGTCATGGGTTCGATTCCTACTTTCAGCACACCACCACTGGGTTCCTGAGCAAGACCCTTAACCCCAAGTTGCTCCAGGGAGACTGTCCCCTGTAGTTAGGGAATAGAAGCCGCTTTGGATAAAAGCGTCTGCTAAATGCCGTAAATGTTACCTGGTACTATATTTTGTACCTACTCCATCATGGTTCCTAGCAATTGGAGAAGAAACCAAAACATCACACAATGTAAGTTGATGGTGATTCAAGATTACAGCTAATACACCACCATCTTTACATTTAGAGTGTTATTTTTATACTTTTTTACATTTGCGCCACCTAACACACATCAAAGCAACACCAGCAAGCTCTTGATTTGGTTACAGGTCTTTATAAACTGTCTTTATCGAGTATTTATGTTCTCTCTTATTTGTTCACCACTGCTATGGCACTGTCACCACATCAGATGACAATTTAAAACAAAAAGTCATCCGGTGTGGTGAAGGAGCACATTTCCATGATAGATTCGGTTTCAAATGGTCAAGACTTAAAAAAATGAGTGAAAACGTGGCTGGTGTGTATTTTGTTCATGCAAAGTAGACAGTCTTAACAGTCTAATTTCATTTGGACTGGTGAAAACACATCTTCACCACCTCTAAATCATATCTACCAATCACAAAGCAGTGAGAGTTGGTGTGTCCAAGGTCCTTCAACTTGCTCTCAGTTTTTACTCAGTTTTTGCTCTTAAAATGTGACATTCACCCACACACCTCCTTAAGCTCTCAAAACCAAGGACAAACTTCCACCGTCCTTGTTATCATAGTTATCTGCAAAAAAAAGAGGAAAACTGCCTCAAGACTCCGAATAAACTCTTACACTGAACTTCCTGACGATACGGATTAACAGTGTGTTACAAACACAAGCTCACAGCAAAGACTCGCATTGGACAAGACACTACACAGAAAAGCAAAGTAACCTGAGCCCTTGCCCTTCACACACAGAGGATCAGCATCTATGTAGAGGGAGAAACTCGAGGCCAGCAAGCCCACTGGCATCACAGGATTCTCACAGATTCACTGCGATCTCACATTTCGGGTGTGAGATCATTCCATACAGTCCCTTATCCCAATGCACATCCCTTAATATTAAGTATTTACCAATAACGAATGTAATCTGTTATTTGTATTTTTGTAGGGATGGAATTGTGGAGCAGACGTTAAAGGTTGTAAAACCAATCAGGTAAGATATTCTCTTTTCCAGTATTGGCCGTATCATCACGAGTTTGATTCCTTGTGGTGCCACAGCCATCCATGCCTGGGAATCCGAGAAAGCAAAATTGGCCTTGCTCTCTCTTGGTGTTCAGAGACACTTTTCGATCGTTATACAGGAACCATGCTGTTCCTAAACTGTTTATGGGCGGTCCATGGAGTCGTAGCTGAGGAAAGTTTTTCTGTCAGAGCTGCTTTTGCTATTGTGGTCTTTTTTATAGTCTTATTTGAGGTTTTTTTTTTTCAGCATTGTTTGGATGCGCAAAGCTAACTTATTAGCCATGTCCTGGTACACCTTCGCATTTCTCACAGTGTTAGGAAAGTCCCACTGAAATGTATCTTCAGCCCAAATAGACAGTGGTTGTTTTTTGTCGACTTCCCGGTTGTTTGTTTGTATCTTTGTTGTTTTTTTTGCCGCAGACAGTAACAAAAACACCCCCCACCCCCCAAAAAAGCAGTGATGCAGTCAGCTTGCCTACAGCCCACTTTGAGCCCTGCCGTCGAGCAGCTCTGGTAGTGATCAGCTCCAGTGTGATCATTAGCTGACATAAGAGAACTGGCACTCAGTGCTCTCTAAGCGTGTTAAACTGCCCAATGACGTTGCATTAGCGGCTGTTTGAAAAGATGCGGTGAAGATTCACGTGACTCAGAGGAAGCATCCGCTCACCTTCACCCTCCCACTGTTGGTGGTACCTTGTGAAAAAAGAGTTTATTTGTCATATCTTCTAAACAGAAACTTTATAGAATGATATTCTCAATGTATGTTACTGTAGCAACAATTAAAGGTGTTGATAAAATCTGACACTCTGAGCTTATGTTTTTTGTTTTATCGACTACTTTTCTTGAAGATACCACATTTATATGTATATAAACACACACACGAGTACCTATATGTGGTAATAATAATACTATGCCCCATTTAAATTACATATGCAACATTTCCAATGCTGAATACAGCAGAACCTGCTATGGCAGAAAGTCAGGGCGGGTTTGATAACTTACTTACTGCAAACATATTGCAAATGTCATAATACTGAACAATATCTTACAGTACTTCCTACACACACACACACACACACACACACACACACCCACCCTCCCAACTCCACCAGTCTTGCCCTCTCTCACCCTCTTTCTTTCTCCCATACACACACCCGTACAGAGCCACAGCCTTCCTGTTTGTCTGGCTGAAGACCTGGTCATTTACTCTCAGGCTAAGAGGGGCGAGAGAGAGGGAGGAGCAGGAAGAAGAGGAAAAGACAAGAAATGTGGGGGGCAGTCGGGGGGCTGGACGCTCGGCTGGACCGGGCAGAATCCGAGTTGGGATTGATTTACTTCATTAACCAAGATTACAAGTTTAACTTACAAACTAGAGGTCAAAATTTCTCATTAAGGAGCGGACCATGGAGAACCGCGGGGCTGGTGGACCACTCTTATTACTGACTACACATTTCAATCTGTCTTTGATGTTCCGTGTCTGCCTCCCTGCTCCCTCCCCCTCCCCCCCTCCTTATTTTTGGCAGGGAGGTTGATTTTAATTGTAGCTATAGAACACAGCACGCTTTTTGCCTGTAAGGCTGCCTCCGCGTCTATGGTGAGAGAAGCTTTAGCGGTATTGGGTGCCGTCCATAGCCTCGGGCTCATTTTAATGGTTCTCCCCCCTCCTTCTCCCTCCCTCTCTCTCTCTCCCTCTCTCATTCTCTCTCTCTCTCCGTTCCCTGCTCAGATTGTTTTCCACGTGACTCCTGTTAATTTAGCTGCAGGAAAGGGCATCAGTTTTCCTTGTACTTTTCCCCTCTCCCTCCCTCCATTTCTCTCATTCCTTCTCTCTCTCCTCTCCCTCGCTCTTTGCATACCTTTCTCTCGGTTCCTCCAGTGGGCAGAAGACCTTACAGTTAGATGGTAAAATGCAGTTATAAGGTTAATTACTGTACATTTCAGCCACACTTTATGAAACCCCAAAAGATTAACTCTAATTATTAGCGGCCAAACTAGAGAAACCTACTCGATGATCTACAGCTAACCCAGTTTCCCAGAGTTATGATTAGGCTTTGGGTGGGAGTCAAGCTTTAGGTTAAGGCTTCCTATCTAATACACTCAACCTAATGTTCAGATGCATTAAACAGACATTAACGGTATAGTTAAATGTGCAGTTAAGCCAAGGTGATCATCTACAAAGCATCTATAGACCAAATCATTCATAAACAGACTGGCAGTACTTCCAGGCAAACAACTCGGTTTATTTTAAGTAGCAGTAAACGCAAACAAAACAGACTGAGGTCTGAACTGTCTTAATGGTGAACTGGCTTAATGGTTTGCCAGGATATAATGGATTATATGTTGTTTCTCCCATTTTCCAGCTCTTAAAAGCAGGCAAAGCTGCAGTAAGAAGCATTAACCCCTCTCCGCATGCCTCCAGGTGGTCATTCTGCCGGCAGAATGGAAACCTGCTAATATATTATAGTAAAATACTTTAATTCAAAATATGATTAGCATTTCATTTCAATATTTTGAAAATTTCAAATTTAATTAAAAATCTTAAAATTCAGGGCTGAACCGAGAGACCCGAGAGACTCCAAAACAGGCTGAAATTGCATTTTATGGCTAAAGGGATTAAACCCAATGAGGGAAGGTGAATATTATACCGCTACCATACCCCAGCATTTTCTATAGAGGAGCTAACAGAAATGAGCATTATCTCAGCAGTGGTAATTTGACAAGCAAAAACTACTTGTGTGGTTGGTGAGGGAGGCATGATGATCAGAATCAGAATCAGAAAACAACTGATCCCGAGGGAAACTCCTTAACGATGATTACATGAATGAAAAAGGTCATGCCATTAATGGTAAATGTGTCGTATACAGGTTTGATAATATCAAGAACAATATCTAGGCTGTCAAACTGAATATTTAGAAAGATGCAACATTGAAGTATTTTGATATTTTGATATCATAGGATGGCAGAAAGCATTTTATCCACTAGAAACTCTCTGTTGTGAAAAATGATAAAAAAACAATTTAAAAAAATTTTAATCCATTAAATACTGGGGTATATTTGGCATTACAGATATCACCATTAAAGCAGTTGAGAATGAGAAACCCACACCAGCAGGATCTCACGAAGGCAGGTATGTTTACTTATAAATTTCACGTATGCATAGTAAAATGAAATGCTGTATGTATAAGATTAAACAAAAAATCATCAAAATAATCAGAAGATTACATTATCACTAGTTGTCTGAAATATCAGCACAGTAAGAAGGGATGTGAGTGCTTTTAGTACACTTTTACAGATTTGGCTCTGTTTTAGCGCTCTTATGACCAAAACGGCACCACTGTGACTCTTCCCTACAGGGAAAAAGGTAAAATGGCCAGTGGCCAAGTCTCTTTCTTTTTTCTTCCTTTTTCTCCTACCTTCCCAAAACCAGTGCCTTTGTAGCGCACTTCAAAAGCGTGTGTGTGTTAGTGTGGCCCCTCTTTCTCCTCTGACCCAAAGGGCCACTGCAGGGCCACCCGCTTCTCTCTGTATACCTCCATCTCACTCTTTCTCTCTCTTTCATTCTCTTTCTCTTTATCTACCTCCATCTCTCTCTCTCTCTCTCTCTCTTTCCTTAATCCACTCCTCTGAGCTGTGAGGCTCTTTTGTTCCTGTTCTCAGAATGACTGTGGATGGAGGGAGAAACTCTCTGGCTATCACTTACAGCCCTGTGGGCATCACACACCAGCACCAGGGGTGGGGGAGGGGAGCAAAACACCCGGGGCAAACACACACACACACATACACACACACACACACACACACGCACACACACACGCACACGCACACGCACACGCACACACGCACACGCACACACGCACACACACAGGGATGCTTTTATTCAGTTTCAGAGACAAGCCTGTATCTATTATTTGTTGTATCTTTGACAAAATTTGTAAATGCTTGTGTCAAAATAGCATGACGAACCGACCATTAGAAATGCTTTATATGGAATCAATTGGAATAATCAATTGCTGCATCAGTTTCCATTAAAATTCAAAGTTTAGTTAAAATAGCAACGATATCAGAAATAATCTGTCAACACAGGTGTATGCAAAACACCCTGGGTCAAATTACATACACATACTCAACCTGAAACAAGCTTAAATATGGCATTGTTATTATGGAATTTAATATATATGAAATAGAACAAACCAGTGGTGGTCTGGGGGTCTTTTCAGGTAGACAGTTTTCATTAGCAGCTGTCTTTCTCAGAAACACACACACACACACACACACACACACACACACACACACACACACACACACACACACACACACACACACA
>JBBPCZ010000019.1:15663928-15682683 GCA_037974445.1 Brycinus macrolepidotus | reverse complement strand
TGTATTTGCGCTAGTGGAAGATGAGTGCAAGTTTGAGTGTGTGTGTGTGTGTGTGTGTGTGTGTGTGTGTGTGTGTGTGTGTGTGGAGTCAATCGAGCAGCACTGGAGAATATTAGAGTGAGTGCAGCTGAGATGAGTGTGTGCATGTGGAGTTAATCCAGGCCATACAGAGAAGCATGTGTGTGTGCGTGTGTGTGTGTGTGTGTGTGTGTGTGTGACAAAGATGAGCATGAGTTTGTGTGTGTGTGATCTGTGTAAAGAAGGTGAGCGGTGTATCACTTACTAGGGAGGAGATCCACTTTCACTATCCCATCAGGGGAGGTCTGATAAGCTGCGCAATATATTACACAAACGAGCCAATCACAATGTTTGATTACTGCATTCTGTGAGCATCCTGACCAATCACAGCTCCGCATGAGTTTCTGCGGGTGCTTTGATGAAGCTGGGTATTCGTGTCTTCAGAGAAAATTGGATTATTTCAGGGATAATGCAGATCAGTCTGAAACCATGTTATACTGATTAAGCAATGTGTTTTTAATGCACTGCAAGGTAGAGGGGAGAGCAGGGGACGGCCTAAGGCGGGCAAAATGACATTTTTTGCAGCTAAACAGGCTGATTTCATCTCCACATAGCAAAATCATCTGGGAATTTATCAGCGATCAGACAGATTTCTCTCTGTCTTTGTACCATGAAAGTTTTTTTCCCCTGTTTTTCAATTATTGACTAAGTTTATATGCACTTTTTGGTCACCCTGATTGAAATCATTCAGTCCCTAACGTGGGATTTGATGCGATGCAGCTTGGTGCCGACACTGAATTGGAACGACCATGTAACACATGCACATCATGCGTTCATCTTCCTCGTGGGCTCAAGATGAGTCTTTTGTCTGCTCAGATCAGCAGAAGTTCTCAGGAGCGATGGAGCTCCACCCAACACCTCTGGGAAGAGCTGCCATTTGTGATCATCAGTACCTGAGCTTACTAATGCTCTTGTGGTGGAATCCAATCAAATCCTCACAGCAATGTTAGAACATTTAAAACCTTGTTAAAACCTTTGATTTCAGAAGAAATGCTAGAAGAGTAGGTGTCTGCAAACTATTGGATATACAAGATAAAAGGGGATGATATGGAATGGAGTTGTGAGTATTAGATCAATGTGCTGAAGATAATTTCCAGAAAAAGGTTTTTGACACTGAGTTGAATTCTCTGATTCTGTGTGTCCACAAAGGTTACAGAAAATGTAATATCGTTTTGAAGTAAGGCGTTGTGTAGAGTATGGGTTGAATGAATGCATGAATGCACAAATGAATGCATGAATGAATGAGTGAATGAATGAATGAATGAACAGACAAACAAACAAATAAATAAATGGGTGCAATCTGCAAGATGAGGCCTCAAACTGTGTCCACATAAATTAATACTACAGTGTATGAAGACATCACAACCATTGTAGTCCTCAGAACATCTACAGACTATGAATGGACTTTCAGAACAAAATTATATAGTGACATACTGTATGTACAGTGGCACCAAAAATATTTGCTTTTGAATTTGGACAATTTGGGCCATTTCTACCAGTCCATGTATCATTAAATGTTTGCACAATGTAAAGGGAAGCTGTATTATTACACAATGATTCACGGATTGACTGACTGATAGACAGATAGATAGATAGATAGATAGACAGATAGACAGACAGATAGATAGATAGACAGATAAATGAGAAAGCTGGAAAAAAATGGTAGAGATTTGACAGCAGTGATATGCTATTTTACAAACAACAAACAATGCAGCACTAAAGAACACAAAGGAGTAGAGACATACCAGTACACTGTGCGCGCTCTCTTTTGCCTAAAACTAGAAAAATAATAAGTAGGCCTGTTGGTCCACAGTACGTCACCAGATCCACTGGGACCAGCATAACTTTTTTTAATTGGCTGTGTAAAAACAATGGCGAAAAAAACACACACAAAGAAAAAAAAAAAAAAACAGAAAACCTATAAGTAAGCAGATTTGAGTCGTATTCTGGATCTCTGCTCTAATAGTGTTCCTCGCTGGAACGTAAGGGCACATATAATTGCCAGCTGAAAAGATGCTGGGGACGCTTTGTGATGCAAATAGGATTGTCAAATTATCTGGCGAAAGGAAAAAGACTCAAACTGCACCTTCAATCAGCGCCCCAATTTAACTCTTTAAAAAAAAGACCCCGCAATTAATAATAGGCCGGGTTCGCCTAAATTTCGAGCAGGCAAAGTGGAGGAGAGAGAGGGAGAGACAGAGATAGAGATAGACCAATTCATGAACATCAATCAGAGAAAATAATTCCTCTAACTTTTTTTTTTTTTTTTTTTTTTTTAAAGAGTCAGACTTTAAATGGCATTACATATGTAGCGCTGCATGAAAAATTAATCTGGCGAAGCCTTGAAATGTCAGGGGTAATGATCGGCAGTGTTCTCACCTCTTTTGCCTTCTGCTTCAAACGAGCCTGCTCTGGGTCCTCCTGCCTCGAGCGACTCTGTGAGAGAGAGAGAGAGAGAGAGAGAGAGAGAGAGAGAGAAGAAGAAGAAGAAAAAAGAAAGGGGGGAGATAGAGAGATAGAAAGAGAGAGAGAGAGAGAGAGAGGGGGAGAAAAGAAGAAACAGGAAAAACAAAGACAGAGAGAGAGAGAAAGAAAAAGAAAGGGAGAAAGAGAAGAGAGAGAGACAGGGAGAGAAGAAGAAACAAGAAAGAGGGGGAGAGAAAGAGTGATAGAGAGGGAGAGGGAGAGGGACAGGAGAGAAGAAGAGAGACAAGAGAGAAAGGGCAGAGAGACGGAGAAAAAGAGAAAGAGGGAGAAGGGCAGGTGAGAGAGAGACAGATGAGAGGAAGAGAAGAGAGAGGCAGAAGAGAGAAAGACGGCGGGAGAGAAGGAGAGAGAAAAAGAAGAAAAAGAGAGATAGAGAGGGAAAGGAAGAGAAAGAAAAAAGAAAGGGACAGAGAGAGAGAGAGAGAGAAAGAACGGTAAAAAAAAAAAACAAAAGCAGAGAAAGAAAGGAAAAAGTGAAAGAGAGAAGAAAGAGAAAAGGAGAGAAGAGGGGAAAAAAAAGAGAGAGGTTAACAGCTGTGCTAAAGCTTCATTCCTCCATAGAGGTGGGTACTAAAATAGAGCCGAATGGGGCCACAGACAAGGTGTCAAGGACAGAGTGTGTGCGTGCGTGTGTGTGTGCGTGTGCGTGTGTGCGTGTGGATTTGTGATGGTGAGATTGCAGGGCCGCAGGCGTTGGCCTCCAACCTCGCTCTGAATCTGCCCGTAACTACACCGCAGAGGGCTGATTCTAATCAAAAGATGATATTAAGAATTCTGTGGCACACAGAGGTCCAAAACAGCCCCCCAAACACACACGGTCATATTCTTCTGTTCTGAGTAGTGTCCCTGTCCCTGTACTGTGCAGTGAGCTTACAGTTACTGCTGTTACTGCTGCTCTGTGTGTGTGTGTGTGTGTGTGTGTGTGTGTGTGTATGTGTGTATGACAGAGGAAGGAGCCCTATTAGAGCTGAATTAGTTTCACCTGGTAAGGTATCCTCACTGACTAATCCCGACTCGGCCCAGAAACGCAATACTGACTTAACAGAATCTTTACAGAAAGTCAATTCATTCACTTTAACCTTCGTTTATTTTATGTGTGAGAGAGCTGGATCCAACATTAATGGCATCCTGATCGCCCGAGGCGAGTAACACACAAAGTCGGGGGCAGCGGCGATGAAAATCACTCGTCTGGTCGGGATAAAGGACGTTCAGTCGGGGGGAAAATCTCCTCTTACTTGATGCTGCATGAATCCACTTCCATGTCCGAACGCCCCTTCACTGTGGCTAAAGTGGTGCAGTCCAGCTGCACGATGGGCAAAGTCTGACCAATTCCCTCACTGGTAACGCCAGCGAAGCAGGAGTGTGTGGCATTGAGAGTGAGCAACTTTACTCCCTCCAGCAAACATTTTTTTTTACTCCCTCTAGGGAAAAAAACAAACTTCCTTGGGTGGATTCTGAGCCATTCATGACGTCCAGTCTGTAGGTTTTACCTTAAAAGAAAGCAGGTACAGAAGTCCTGTTGACACAGTGGTTTACAGAAGCCGGTCACGAGAGTGTTGAAGAATTTGATGCGTATAAGCAAAACAGGACCCTCGCTCTGAGCTCTGGTCACATGTGTATAAAATGAACACGTATGACTGTAGGTTTAAATATTGGAGAAAACATACGCTCACGCCCGTCCATACCTGCCCACACATGTGCAAAATAATACACACTCACACACACACTCACACACACACACACACACACACACACACACACACACACACACAGTTACACACACACAGTACTGTGTAAAAGTCACCCCTCATTTCTTCATATTTTTCAACCAAAGATGCAGGCTTTCTTGTATTTTTAATGTAGTCTTGAGTTCTCCAGGCTTCCTGAAGGACTTTCAAAGATTCTCATTTTCAGTCCAGTCCCTGAACCTGACCATTTTCAGAGGAATGTTTTTTTGTTTAAGCCACAGAGTGACCTACCTAAGAATCATTCAACCAGAACCATTTCCTTCATTTAATCTACTCAATATAAGACTTTTGCACAGTACTGAAAATACACAATAGTTTATGTACACAAGAATTATATATGCAAGTTTCATATGTTCATTATGTGATGCATACATATACATAAACATATATATCTGTGTGTGTGTGTGTGTGTGCGTGTGTGTTTGTGTGTGTGTGTGTATACATCTATATATGCACACACAAAAAAAAAAGAACTTTGTAACATTGTAAGAATAAATCAACAGTTTTATGAGGTTTGTGTATGTCTGCTTATTTGACAAATATTCTTTGAAAGCAAATAGCAAGTCTGCCCCCGGACAGAGAACTTTCATTCAACAAACCAACCAGAAGTCTAGAACCAGAGAATCCCCGCCTAACTGCGCCGTATTAATGATCCGAAAGCCCCTCAGTCGAGTCTCTCTCCTCAGAGTAAAACCCACCCGTCTGTCTCTCGCCCTAAAGCTGGCAGCCTGCCCAGTCTGCTCCCTCAGACACAACACACATGTTCACCGCCCTCGCAAACACAACCAGAGCTTTCAGGACAAGCTTCCCAACCCACCACGTGATGACAACTCACCACCAACACTCAGGCGACACCCTCAACATATAAACAGAAAAAGATTGAGACACTACAAAATCAGGCCTGCGGTGATGAGTAGTGACACACTGATCGTGATTTTTTTTGGCCAAAACTGATTCTGATCCACCTGATTCTGATCCACCTGATTCTGATCCAAACTGTTTCTGCTGAAATCGCAACACAGATCTGCCACAATGAAAATTATGAATCAAAGCAATAAATCGATTGCCAATTATATGGTTGGAACAAAGAATCTACCCATTTTGATTCTGATCATGCATTCCTAGAGATAAGTGATTCCAAAAAATCGACTGGGACAAAATAATCAATAAAATCAACATTTAAAATAAATACACAAAGAAATATTCAGCGTTTAGGATGGTTTCCCTTTTCACTGGGGGGGGTGTGGTGGGAGGTAAAAGACAGGTCTGCAACTAAAAATGTCACAATTGAAATTGATCAACAAATCCTTAAGTGGGCCCATATACTAAGGGGGTAAAAACATAATTTGTCGCTACAGCGATACGAAGATGGCAAATCAACTGCTTTGAATGAACTGAATCGATTATAATCAATTATAAACAAATAATCAATACATATTGCAAACTAAAATACAACTCTAAACCAAAAATCTCTGATTTCACTACTGGGCAAACATTTCTAACATATTTGTGTTCAATATCTCTCTAAAATTGCTCCAAATTGCATAAATACTCCAAATAATCGAACGGAAATGAACTGAGTCGTATGTGAATGAATCACTGAGGGGTCAGGGATTCACATCTCTACTTTATAAGTATATCTGAAGTCACTACACCAATCAGTGATACTCCACTATTGAAGCAGATTTGATCCCTGTAGTAACAGGGACCTGATAATGACCATGTGTATTTGTATTACAGCACAGGGTCTCTGTCTATGTCCATAGCTCCAATTTCTCCGCATAATTTAGCTTGTTTGTGCATTTTCCTTCATTTGCCTGAGTTGCTGAACAAGACAGGAACCTCCTTACTCATCTTCTCACTTACACACTTGGAGCAAGAAAGAGAGAGCGTGCAGGAGCAGAGGACGAGTGAGATAACACGAGAGAGAAAGTGTCTGAGAGAGAGAGAGAGAGAGCGAGAGCAGGCTGCTCTGCTCTCCGCTAATTGGCTTTAAATATATCAGCTGGTTCACGTAGTGGTCTGTATCTGGGCTGAGAGAGACGCGTTTGGCCCCTGGCCCTCGTGCCGCTCCCTCAAGACTTGAGTCATATTTTAAACAGAGGATGAAGGGGGAATTATTTTAGTGGGTTCATGTTTAAGAGGTCAAACTGAGCTGAGCTCCGACAGCCAGGGAGAAGAAAGCAAGGACATAAAGGAAGAGTGTGTGTGTGTGTGTGTGTGTGTGTGTGTGTGTGTGTGTGTGTGTGTGTACACGTGTGTACATGGCCTAACCCACATATGCTCTCTCCCTCTCTCATGCACAAACTCACATGGTGCCACCGGCACACCATACATCGCCCATCGCTAGTGTCACTGGTTTTAGTGATGAGGGCTATTTTTGTGGGCTTTTTCTTCCCCGTTAGTAAAGTGGACAGTGGTGCAGTCCTGCTGAATGAACCTGGGCTACTATAAGAGACACAGAGTCACAGCACCTCAAAAGACAAAATCAAATCTGAATGAAGGAATTGGGAACTGAAGTATCTGGAACAACGTTTTTCGCAAAGTAAGCAAAGTTGTTCACTGAATCTACTATGCAAGATTTTCTAAAATATACCACAACACAGATGAAACCTGGGACCAATGTCGCATAGCCAAAGCTGATGTTGTTCACATGTTTTGGTCTTCTGGGCGTTCGCATTCAAAACTCTAAATTGAAGCATTTCAGAATCAGAAAACTACGAGGAAATGGCTTAATTCAGGCTGAATATAGTGGCAAGAGTTGAAATAGCTATATGTGGAGTTCCAGGTGAGGGAATAGTGTTGACGAGCACCACACAAAATGATTTTTCTTTTGTCTCTCTGATCGCCTGCAAAAGATCACTGCTAGAATGGAAGTCTCCACAACCACCACGTGGGTCAGTATGGCTTTGTGATTTGATCTCATTTTAAAAGCTGGAGAAAATAAAATACATGGTCCGAGGATCAAAAAAAACTTTCAATACAAATTGAGGAAAAATTTGAAAGAATTAAGACCATTAAACAAGAAAATCTGAGTTCCCGTGTAGGCTGGCCCAGAACCACCTATTCACACGATAAACATTCATATACTATAAGATTCATAATTACATTTTATAGAGACCATACTACCATAACCTTCTACATTTTTTGTCTTCATCTTTGTGTATATATTTATTGTCTTATATTTATTAATTGATTTATTTTGTCCTGTGGTGATGTTTATAGTTTTGATTATTTTAATTTGATTAGATCTTCATCATTGACTGTCTAACCAGGGATGGGATGGGATGGGGATCTTTTTTTTTTTTTTCTTTTTTTTTCTCAAGTTTGTTTATTAGAATTTAAACATTGTACAAGTCAATGAATAGTAACAATAGTAATAGTAATAGTAAGGACACTGTCAACAAAAACAAATTATGAATAAAAGTGATTTAAAAAAAAAAAGGGTATGGACATTCAAGGTGTGTATTCTAGCAATATTCTTCTTCTAGCAAGTAGAGAGGCAAAAGAAAAGGCATTTTGAGCGACGTTTGACAACATTATCTCGTCTGCTGGTATTCCAAATAAAGCTATTTCGGCACTAGGTTTTACATCCAGCGCGAATGCTTTATTTAAAGTTTTGAATATAAATTTCCAAAAAATATCCAGTTTGGAACAAGACCAGAACATGTGTACAAAGTCGGCTTTGCCTAAATGACATTTGTCGCATTTTTCAGCTATATTGGGGTATATTTTAGAGAGTCTGGCTTTAGTATAATAGACCCGGTGGACAACTTTAAACTGAATCAGGCCCAGACGAATACATGATGTGGTTCCATTTACTTTTTGAAGAGCCTTATTCCAAAGTTTGTCTGTCAATTCATATCCTAATTCTTTAGACCATTCTGACTTCATTTTTCCTATTGGTGTGTTATATACGGACATAATTGCAATATATATTTTAGAAATTTGGCCTACAGATTGTAGGGGAATTTGCAAAATGTGTTCTAATGCTGAAGTAGCTGGCCTGGGATGGAAAACATGGGGTTAGTGATTGAATGATATGTCTAATCTGGAAATATCGAAACAAGTGAGATTGCTGTAGGTTGAATTTTTGAGATAGGGCATCCAAACTAGCAAAAGTGTTGTTTATATAGAGATCATTACATTTAACAAGACCTAGTTTCTGCCATTTCACAAAAGAGTGGTCTATCTGAGTTGCAGTGAACAGATGATTACAAACGGGACTTTGCATAGAAAAATGGCTAAGTTTAAACTTATGACGGAATTGGGACCATATTTTAAGTGTAGAGACCACCACTGGACATGATGTGTGTTTTGAGGGGGAAAAGGGGAGTTTTGTTGTTATTAAAGCTGGGACTGATGAAGATGTACATTTACATGCCTCCATCTTACACCATTCTGTCTCTGGGGACTGAAACCAACAGATAATGTTTTGTATATTTGCTGCCCATAAAAATTCCATAATCCTCTTTTCTATTGACTGGAAGAATGATTTCGGAAGAAAAACTGGGAGACACTGAAACAGATATAAAAACCTGGGAAGAACATTCATTTTGACGCAATGAACTCTTCCAGCCAGAGATAAGCACAACTTGTTCCACCTTTTAAAGTCCAATTTTATCTTATTAATCAGAGGAGTACAATTTTCGTTATATAAGTCTGTAAACGTAGGTGTAATATGGATACCTAAGTAAGTAAAGCCAGATTCAGATACTGGAAATGGTAGGAGGGTTTCTGATATTTGTAGAGCTGAGCTGTTAATGGGGAGACATTTACTCTTAAGAAGGGGATGGGGATCTCGAATAAGAAAACTGTCTGAATGAACGGTATTGTACTACTGTTCACTGCTGTTAAATGGAAAAAAAAGTGGAAAAACGAGATACAGAATCAATGCAGCCCATAACTGATCACAGGCAGGTGTCAAAAACTGTCAAGAAACTCTTCTTCCGGCTATGCACCTAGTACATACACAGGGCCATTTTATCAGAAACACCCATCATATAGATACACATTGTAGGTGTATAGTTACAGACTGTGGCTCTTCTGTTACTACACAGTTTTCCAGCTCTCTCTCCACCCTGTAAATCAATGGGAAGAGACCACCTTGGAACCACCACTGACCAAACAGTACTGGGGTGATGGGCAACTCTCAGTACAGCAGTGACACTTACAGTGTGTGGTACATCAGTCACACTGGAGAAGACGCTGCGTACACTCACTGACCACTTTATTAGAATTTATGGCTTCAGTTAACAATTACATCTATAATAAGTTAATCTATCAACTATTCATCAACTAAAGATAGTTATTGTCATATTATTAAGTATTTGTTATTGTTAACATCATATTATTGTTTCAGTTAGAGATAACGTTAAATAATGGCACAAGAAACCTGAATTCAAAACCATCCAGCATATTAAATAGCTCTGTTTTACTGTTGCAGCTATTTCCCAGCTGACATTCTAAGAGTTTACTACCATATCGAACCACCAAATCTACCAAAAATGAATGTTTTTCTCAGTTACAGGTCATATCCTTGTTGTTTTATGTACCAGTTTCCAACCTTTCTTTATCGTTCTGTATTAAACGGGTTACTGGTTACCCTGCCTTTAAGAATCAAATGACCTCTTTTCTGATTGGCTGCCTTATATTCAGCCTCATTCAAAAAGTAGGCTGGACTGAAACACTCCTAACAACTTTGGGAGAACGAGCTGGTGTACAGACAGAGACAGCAGCTCGTCTGTAAATCCACATTTTTTGTCCTCTAGTAGTAGTAGTAATAATAATAAGCAATCACCTCCAGGATCAATAAAGTTTTCTGATTCTGATTCTGAATAATAACAATAAGAAGAAGATGCATTTATACAGTGCCTTTCTCAATCCCAAGGATGCTTTACCCTCCCTGGCTGGTCAGTAGGGGGAGGCCTAGATGGCGTGTGGGAATTTGCAAATGGAAAAAAAAAAAAGAAAGAAAAATAAAGACTTGTTGAACGACAATGTGCAGTTTCATGGTGAGGGTCCGAAGAGGCTGTTTGTGGGTTGTGGTGAAGAGACTCACTTTAGCTGCTTTGAGAAGTATTTCTCTCTCCTGCTCGTCCTTCCTCTGTTTCTCCAGCCGTTCCAGCTGCTCAAAAAACTTCAGCTGAGAGCGGACGTCCGATGACTGCTCGTACCACTCCTCGTCCTAGTCAGAGAGAAGGGTGGAGAGAGATTGAGAGAGAGAGATTGAGAGAGAGAAAAAGAGAGAGAGAGAGAGAGAGAGAGAAAACAATGAGGGCCAACTGACAGATGAAGAAGGGAAAAAAAAAAAATACCGTAACCAAAAGTTTGGGTTTACGAAAACAAAAATTTTCCCATTGGACTTTTGTTTATGACTCACTTCTGAATGCATGTAATGTAGCATCCAAACCTCCGAGAACTCAGGTGGAAACAAAAGTTTGTGGGCAAACAAACCATTAACACCATAATTAAACATGTTTATTTCAGAAACGTGCCCTCAGCCCTTCTCTTGTTCTCCTATTACCTCACTCTTTCCAGCTTTTCCGTCTGTTTTGTGTGTGTGAGTGCGCATGTGGGTGTATGTGTGTGTGTGTGTGCGCGATGTTGGGATCACAGTGGTACTGAGCTGAAAGGATCTTTCACCCTCCCTCCCTCTCTCTCTCTCTCTCTCTCTTTTGTTGGGTGTTGAGGCGACGTGCTCCGTCGTGGGGCGCTCTTTTGCTCCCCCTTTTTCTTTTCCGCTGATGCTGACAGAGTGGCTTCACAGGGCCTTGTGCACTTCTAACGCACCTCATTTCCAAACCACAACACAAGAAAGAAATGCAACAAAATACAACACAGAGGAAAACAGAGCGGCGTAAACGAGACGCAAGCGGCCGCCGCGCGGCGACTCTCTCTGCGGTCCTGCGTGCAAATAAACAACTTTTTAAAAAGCCTTTCAAGCCCGGCTCCTCCTGTCTCGCCTTTCTTCCTCGGCAGGCAGGAGGGTTTCGCTCCGCGTCTTGGAGCGCTTTGAAAGGAGCGGCGTACGTGGGGGGCTACAAACGATCCCGAGGAACACATCCCGCTGCCACATTGTGTCTGGAAAAAGTTGAGCCTTTTTTTTTTTCCCCCTTTTTCGATCTCAGATGGATGTTTATCCGTCTTCTTTCTGGCCTTTTAGTTTGCGGTTCCGAAAGTTCTGGGCCAGCGTCTTCATCTAAACAGAACCTGTTTCTGCTTTTCGTATCTCATCTAGGACCGCAAGGTCTGGCGCAAACGTGTCCCTGACATATTTATGCTAAACGTTCTGAGAAGTCACTTGAAGACACAGTATGGTGTTTAAGAAGATGTTTTTAGCAGCTAAAACCTTCTCAAAGACACTGTAATCCTAAAGCACGAGAACGTTTCTCAAAACAATTCTTGCAACACATTGTTAGACTGTTTATAACAGTTTTGACACAAAACGCTCTAGAGTCGTGATTTGCAAGAGTGTATGCTCATCGTGCCCTAGAATCTGGAAATTAAAAAAAAGGAAAATTTTAAACAAGAATTACTAACTCAATACCAATTAATAAAATATTTTCAACAAAAGTAAACATTGGATTTTGCACGATTAGGTAAGACATCCCTTATACGTGATAACTTTGAGACTGGTTAGATGTTGAGTGTTAGTAACTGTTAAATAAAAGCAACAGCTAGGCCAACTATGTCGACTGAAGTTTTTTTACTGTACGATCAGATAAAAACAATAAAAATAATAATTAAGTAGGTTTATAAACATTACAAATGAGATGTGTGTGTGTATCTCATTTCTAATGTTTATAAACCGACTTGGTTATTATTTTTACTGTTTTATCTGATCGCGCAGTAAAAAAAAAAAAAATCAATTGAATATATACACACAATCATACATATATACATGTTAAACAATGTTATGATGTTTGATGACACTATATAGATTACAGATTATAGGCTTTTAAATGCATTAATTAATAAGTTAACAATATGAATCCTTACTATTAATTTAATTTAATTAATTTAATTATTTCATTACTTCTGAATGTGTACTGAAACACTCACTCTCAAACTAACATGAGGTGAAGTACGTGGATGCCCTTTTTAAAGGCCTTTGTTGATGAAATGTGTTGTTGTTTAGGTAAATTTAGTGGCTTAAGAAAGCTTCTGATCACTAAACACAGATTCAAATACCAACTGAGTTTTCATATTATTCAGGAAAGGCCGACCTCTAAATGGTTCTGCGGAACAGGCAAACCAGCAAAGTATGGGTGTGATCTATTGCTGCACAAATTTAGATGTAGGTATCTGTGCATCTGCACTGGTTGCAATTTATTTAGAGCGTTATATAGAAGAAAAGTACTGCTGTAATTAAGATGCAAGGTAAGGCAATCCACGTTGATGCTCTGCATCTTAAAAAGTACGATATGACTGAATATGGGCCTCAAACGCTCCTTAAACTAAAAAATGCAGACTGTCTAACTGATCATGTTAAAGTTAAAGCAAATTTGCTAAAGATACTAAAAGCTCTCTTCTCTGGTCTCTCCTACCTTGTTGGAGTCCATCCTGTGCTGGGCGATGGTCGTGACCTTCTCCAGGACGGTCCGTAACCGCGACTGCGTGGCGTGAGAGATGAAGTTTACCGCCTCCAGAGGTACCTCAGTCACCCCAAACTTCTTAGCTAGAAAACAAAGAAAAAGACATTAAACACATTAGTTGGGCGTCTCGCCTCACAGCAAGAAGGTCCAGGTGACTGAGGGTCACTTCTGTGTGGAGTCTGCAGGTTCTTCCAGGTACTTCGGTTTCATTCCACAGTCCAGGCAAATTGGAGACGTTAAACTGCACCCAGGTGTGAATGTGAGAGTGTGACGGACTGGTGACCTGTCCAGAGTGTCTCTCGTCTTTCACCCTATGACTGCTGGGACAGGCTCCAGCAATCCCGGTTAAGGACAAGCATTTCAGATAATGGATGGATGGACAATAATGCATGCAACAGCTAAAACTAGGCTTTTTGATCATGTTTAACCATGTTTAACCATGTTTATGATGTGTTAACCATGTCTACAAGTGAAGGTGTGACCAAACTTTTGATAGACAACCTCTATAAAGGGTACATAAATTGTTTGTAAATGTACGACATTTCTCTAACACACAACTCACTAAAGATTTTTTAAGTCATGTATAAAAGCATAAAACAACCTAAACCGGCACTCCTGACCAATGTTCATATCTGGGTCACACAATTCTTCGGCTTAAAATCTTCGCAGTCCCCTCAAAAAACAGAAGGAAGCACTGATATGTGCTTCGGGAATCTACCGTATATGTACTAGGAGTGCGAAATGTCTCCAAAATATCATTCAGCGTTCTCATTAACGCACATAGCCGTAGGAACCCGACACGTAGCTGATCTGAATGAAGAAAAGAAAGAGAGCGAGGAAAAAAAAAACAGAATTAAAAAGCTCCTTTTTCTGCCTTTCCTATGTGTTAACGTGGGTGACCACCTTCACTTTGGAGGATAATTAGGCTTCCTCGCAGCCATCTCCTTCCAGAGGTTCTGCACGCAGGACCGAAGTCTTTGGTCGGTTACCGTCTTGTTATATCCTTTTATTTCATTTCCAAATTAACATAATTTCCCCTTCTACTGTTCTTTTAAGTAAATCACAGCAATTATTTAAATCAGCCATTGCGTATGTACAGTGCACACTTTCTCGGCAGCTTGAAATGGTGGAGATGGTGGAGATAATGAGTGGCAAAACACAAAAAAAAAAAAAAAATGGAAAGGGCTTCCAAAAAGAATGGCGAAAAAGTAATCAAACGATGGCATTTCCTGCTGCTGCCGATCTAGGGGGAAAATACAAAAGACAAAAAAAAAAAAACAGCAACACATTCTAAACTCACAATCAAAGTGAAGAAAACAGGCCGATTTTCCTTCTTCTGAGACATATTTGCCCCATGTGTAACAGCACATGTACCTACATTTCAGAGCGCCACCGAGTTCAACTGTTTATTTTATTCTAATTCACTGCTGAGGCCCGACAGTTGACAATTTGAGCACAAGCACAAACAAAAGCAGAGGAAACACATGTGCCGAAATATTTCTAAAATCGAGTTCTCATCCTCTCTTCCCAGAAGTGACCCAAAAGTACACTTTGATATAAACCCCCCCGAGGCACTGCTCTGAATAGGAGTAACACATTTCTCAGGATACGAAAGGTCAGTAAGTATGGTGAATTATGACGAAAGTCTAAGCCTCACGAAAGAGGGGTCTTCTTGTGCTGCAACTGTCTGAAGGTTGGACGATCTGTGTTAAATGTTGGAAAAATCCCATTTGACCAAAGGAGCATTCACTGTCTGCTTCAAAACTGACCTAACACTGACTTAGAGCATCGAAGCACGTATGATCCATGCGTTTTCTGAATTGTGCTGCTCTGTCTATTTTGTATTTGTGTGCTTGTATTCTGAGTTCTGTGTTATGATGCAGCTGCGTTCAGGGTGTTCGGTGGGACAGCAGAGAGCCATCAGTTAGTTCAGACAAACACTGCAGACAGCTCCAGCTGTGAGAGAGCGCCATATTCAGCCACGCAGCAGGAACAACCACACTGACCTCCACTCAACACATCATGCAAACAGAGAGAAGGGCAGTGGGCACAGAAAGAAAGAAAGAAAGAAAGAAAGAAAAAGAACGAAAGAAAAAGAATGAAAGAAAGAACGAAAGAAAGAACGAAATGAGAAAGCAAAGGAAAAAAAGAATATGCAAAAAAAGGAAAGGAAAGAGAGAATCTGAGAGCTGCTCTTAGATTGGAGAGCGGATCTTAGATTTGAGAACTGATCGTATATCTGAGGGCTGATCTTAGATTTGAGAGCTGATCGTAGATCTGAACGCTGATCTTATATCTGAGGACTGTTCTTAGACCTGCGAGCTGATCTTAGATTTGAGAGCTAATGAAAGCTGTTCTTAGCTAATCATTTAAAATTGAAATTTGAAAGCTGATCTTTCATCTTTTTTTTTCCAGATTTTCTCCCCAGTTTAGCTAGGACTCCTGAAGCTCCACCATATCTTGTCGAAGTGCCTCTAACATGGTGCCATCAGCCATTCTTATGTCTCAGGGCTGATCTTAGATTTAAGAGCTGATCGTAGATCTGAAGGCTGATCATAGATTTGAGAGGTGATCTTAGATTCGAGAGCGGACTATAGATCTGAGGGCTGATCTTTGAGAACTAATGAGAGATATTTGTAGCCAATCATATATCTTATATTTGAAAGCTGATCTTCCATCTTTTTCCAGACTTTCTCCCCAGTTTAGCCATGTACAGTTCCACCCACTAGCTAGGACTCCTGTTCGGAAAATACCATTGGGAGAGTTTCACGGTGCTTCACGTGAAACTCCACCGTATCTTTTTGAACTGCTACTAACACACCTTTCGACAGCTTGGAAGAAACACTACAACTTCCTGTTACAACAGCTACCAGACATTCACGCTGGCTTCCACTGCCATGAGTGAGTGATGCGGGGAGAAGGAGGCCCATCCCAGAGAAAGTAAAGCCAAATGTGCTGTCATGGATGACTGTGGCATCATCAGGGAATCGAACTCCCAATGATAGGGCCAACACTTAAACAGCTGTGTCACTTGGGAGCTCCCAAGATGATCTCACTTCTGAGGACCGTTTTTAGATCTGAGTGCTGATCTTAGATCAACTCAGTTGTTTTTCTTCGTTCCCACTGAGGTCAGTCTCTTAAGAAGACTCAGTGAGCATAAAGACTATTCCGAGTGTATAAGAGTACAACAGGGCTTTGTATGTGTGTAGATGAGTGTGTATGTATTCACACCGCACTCGGCCTGAGCAGAGCTGGCAGACTGAGGGGCCTCCCCTGGTTTGCTGTCACCCTGGAGCTTTCCTCTCCCAATCACTGACACAAGCCTACCGCCGTGCTGTTCCTCCCCAGCAGGGGGCGCTTTGTCCAGCCCCCCCACCACACACACACACACACACACACACTCTCTCAACACACACACACACACACACACACACAAGCACTCCACAGCCCAGCACATTTCCATTCTGTAAGCAGCCCAGCGCTCAAGGGTGCACAATAACAACCACATAGAGGTGCACTGCAACTGCAGCAAAGCCTCGGGCTCCTTCACATCCACTGCGCAGGCTTAATTGAGAGCCAGTGCATGCTGAGATGGAGGGAGGAGAGGACAGAAAAGAAGGGCAGAGGAAAAGAAGAGCGGACAGTGATAAGAATGGACACGTACAACTGCACAGTATTTGAAGCAACTTTGTAAGCATGGGCGTAAGTTAATAAGATCGCCCCATGTATCCTACATTTCGCGACAAAGGGTGGGGTCAAAAACCCGACCTGTAAAAAACTGAAAAAAATGTTAAATGTTCCAATAGAAGAGGCTGATCTGTTCACCAAAAATCCTAATTTACACATTTCCCCTTCACTCCAAATGTAGCTGATCAAGTCTTCTTTAGTTTTACACTGGATATGGAGTGCCAATATAGCTCAAAAGTAATGGAAGTCTATGTCACCCAAGGTCTTTTTGCTCTACCATAAATCTTTAAAAAAAGCAAACATAAAACAAAGAACACGTCTTAGCAGATGGACTACGTGTGGGGATAATTTTTCACCAAGCTATTCTTTTAAGGATATGCAAAGGCAACCTAGCAAAACTCATCCCAGTCTTCATCGAGGCATAAATAAATGGAAGTGAACAAGAGAATGCAGAGACATTAACACAGCAATGATAAATAATCTAAATGCAGAAAAGGCACCTGGTTAAAAATGCATTGATTCATCATTCTGAAGGTTCTGATTCAACCACGCTGATATTGGGATGTTAGCACAACTAAATATAATAATATTCAACAGTGTGTGCAATAAAATATGCTTTTTTCATACTATATGTCTTAATTTTACATGTCACAAATAAATAATGTCCTCCAATAGAACTTCTTCCAAAAAAGAACATCCCTTGGAGTTTATTAGTGACTTCAGGGGAAAAAAGCCCAGTCATCTGAGCGTTGGTCAGACCATAACATGAGCTCCAGACATACAGCATAAGCATCAGGCCCACACAGCTGTCTGTGGTGATGGCACGACCGATACAGTCACAGACGATAAACAGATATGAAGAAAAAAAACGCAACAAAGCCAAGCCAGAGCGAGGCGAACAGAAAGAGGGAGAGTTGCTCTTTTTGCTGCGAGCGTTTCGAGACTGGCCTACATTCGGTGGAAGATGAGTTTATGACGAACAGAGTGAGGAGCTGTGCAATAACCACTGAGCATGCTGAAGCTAATGATCTAATGGCTAACAGGGATACTGACAGTGTTAATGATGATGAAGGCTCCTCTTAAAGGTACACTGAGAAAATAAGGCAACATCCACCAGGAAAGGAAGAAGATGCTGTATTTTACCAGTCTCTGGGTTCTGATGCAGGACTAAAACCTGCCTTCAGGATGCTGATAAGCCCCACCCCCTCCTCACCCACTTTATTCTGATAGGCTGCACCCAGAGGCCTGGTTTTGATCACCCCAAGAGAGCGAGGGGTAATGTAGTTCAAAGACTGCACATGGTAAACAAGCTACTGCACTAAAACGTCTACTTGTACTACTGTAATCATTAATCTGTGTTGTTTTTATTGTTCCTTTTTGCTCAAGTGATTTTCAAAAGTGAACTTTTTCCACTATCATCAGTATCTCCTTCCTCTGTTGGTTTGTTTGATTTTGGCCAGTCCGTCCCTGTATGTATATATGGCGCAGATTAAGGGTGCAACAATTTGAGCACATCCAGCCATCCATCCATTATTTAAACTGCTTATCCTTAACCAGGGTCGCATGGAGTCTATCTGCGCAGTCATAGGGCAAGAGGTGGAGAAACACCATGGAAAGGTCGGCAGTCCATCACAGGGCAGATGCATACAAACACACACACTCTCATTCCGAGGGGCAATTTTGCTCCTCCAATTTACCTGACGTGCATGTCTTTAAACTGTGGGAGGAAACCGGAAATTAAACCCAGGACCTGGGCCACCATGCCGCCTACAATTTGAACACAGCATTAAAAAAAAAATCTGTGTATCAAAATTTAAAATCGTATTGCCGTTAAAGTCACTAATAAACTTTAGGGTTGTTCTTTTTCTGAAGAAGTTTTATCGGAGAACTTTATTTGTCTGTGGCATATGAAATCAAGGCACTTTTACTGAATAAACAGGAAACACATGAAACTCATACTCCCCCACTACCACTGTAAATACCAGTATATTTATTATTATTATTATTACTTTTACTATTATTATTATAATTATTATTATTATATACAGTACATGTATACTGTATATACCCTGGACGCAGTGATGACATCATGTGTTGTTGCGTGCTTGGTCATCGGGAGCCTAGGCAACCCAGGTGTTAGCACTGAGCACATTAGCTG
>JBBPCZ010000019.1:15632982-15646835 GCA_037974445.1 Brycinus macrolepidotus | reverse complement strand
CCCCCCCCCCCCCCCCCCCCCCCCCCCCCCCCCCCCCCCCCCCCCCCCCCTCCCCCCCCCCCCCCCCCCCCCCCCCAACAAACACCCCAATCTTATAAATGTTTAGTGTTTGTAATGGCATATTTGGTAACCTTTTGTAGATATAATGTATACCTCTGTAGAAAAGAAAAAAAAAAATGTGCTTTTCACATCTTGGGAAAATAATGTTTCACTTAATATGCCTATATTATGTTAACATATACAGTAATGGTATAACGTAAGAAAGTACAAAAATAAGATTAATACTGTCAATATTTGTACAAGAAATATATTGTATTTCAAAGGAACAAAAAAATGTTACGTTCGGTTTTTTTTTTTTTAGTGTTAGTGTCGTTCCGAAAGAATCGGCCAATCAAAAAGTGGGAAACGTATAGACTTTTCCCATGGGGCATTTAATAGCAGGGTTACTAGAACTCCCAGGATCCGTTTTTCTTCAAGCACCATTCACCCTATGAACAACGCTTTGGTTGGAGAAAAAAAAAATTATATATATATATTTATATATGCAAGTGCTATAATATCAACATGGCACATAGTTTACTAACATTTTTAAACTTAAACTATTTTGTCAGA
This sequence comes from Brycinus macrolepidotus, assembly GCA_037974445.1. Lineage (NCBI taxonomy): Eukaryota > Metazoa > Chordata > Actinopteri > Characiformes > Alestidae > Brycinus > Brycinus macrolepidotus. Next base: position 15,646,223 of record JBBPCZ010000019.1, on the reverse strand, counting down.
TGTTGAAAAATTAGTGTATTTCTTCTCAAATTACACGTTTGCTATGATTATATTTTCTGCTGAGCCTGCTCAAAGCTTCTTCATAAAAAGAAGTAATTTATTTATATATATATATACTTTTTTTCAGAGTAATTTACAAGCTATGGAACAGTAGCTGGGAGCTGTAGTTTAGATGATCCGACACAAGATTTGGCAGTTACAGCTTATTCGACACAGCATAATTGTGGGTGGCGGCCCGGGGGCCTTGCATGCTCTCATTGGCTGAACGGCCACGGGTGTCGCCAAGTCTATTCTCTTTCTAACTTGAGAAACGCGCCAGGTCGGACAAGTCACCTGCCTTACACAGCCAGGTAGGAAGGAACCTAGAATTAGAACTCGAGAGATTCAAGAGAATTCCAGCAAACTAAATTCCTGAATCCCGGCAGACAGAATTCCTGAATCCAGCAGACTGAATTTCAGAATTCCTGAATCCAGCAGACTGAATTTCAGAATTCCTGAATCCAGCAGACTGAATTTCAGAATTCCTGAAACTCGGCAGACTGAATTCCTGAATCCAGCAGACTGAATTTCAGAATTCCTGAATCCCAGCAGACAGAATTCCTGAATCCAGCAGACTGAATTTCAGAATTCCTGAATCCCGACAGCCTGAAATCCTGAATCTAAGCAGACTGAATTTCAGAATTCCTGAATCTCTGCAGTCTGAATTCCAGAATTCTCGAATCCCTGTAGACTGAATTCCGAAATTCCTGAATCCAGCAGACTGAATTCCGGAACATTTTCGGGGGTGAGCCGTGGAGCGGAAGCTCAAAGCCACACCTTTCACTGAACTGCTGGGAAGCCTTATGTATGCAAAAGGATGACGTGAATGGCAGTTAGGAACGATTTCGGTGTAGCGGGTGGGTAGGGCTTTCTCGCAATCTAGAGGTACAAAAAAAAGAAAAGGAAAAATTGCCACAATGTTCGATACAAATTTCGCCTATAAAAACACACTCGTCTAAAGAACTATCAAAATGTACAGGTTGGTAGTCAAAGGTCGAGAGGAACGTCTCGGCTACAGTTTTGCACGAGGCCCGAGAGCAGGTTTGCTGAACTTCAACCGTGCCCACCTGACCTCGTCCGACCTCCGGACCGTTGCCAACCCTTCGGTCGGAGTGACTAAACATGGCTCCTTGGCAGATGGGGCTTTGCTCCCTTGATCAATTAGCTCTGTTTTAACAGCTAAACGCACCCAAGCGTTATTCGACGAATCTACAACCGCCAACATTGATCCTGACCTCGGCATATCGACGTGGCCAAAACAAGTCAAGGTCTCAGATCACCCTTAATTGCTGATCTAGGACCAGTCTAAAGCCTAAGCATCCCTATTTCACTCCAAACATAACTGCTGGACCTAGGACAGCGATTAAAAGGCTACCTGCGGCAGCACTGGGCCGGCTCAGTACTGGTGCAGGTACGACGGCCGGTGTTCGGGTTTTAGGGGGAAGTTTTTGAAGCCTTTGCTGAGAGCTTTGTGCTGCGAGGCTTGTTGCTGCTGCTGTTGTTGCTGCTGGGCGAAGGGGAAGCCAGAGGAGAGGCCACTGGAAGCAGAACAGTCACTGGCTGTTGACCACACCGGAGACTGCAGTATTTGCATGGAGTCACCCCACTGGCTAGAAGGGATGGTCATCTGATAGAGGGAAGAGCTGGGATTGGGCATCGTGTTCGAGTGGGAGGAGTGCTGCCAGGGGGCCTTCGGGGGCCACGTTTTAGTTTTGCTATCCTATAAGCAAGGAGGAGAGGAAGTGAAAAGATTAAATTCATTTGATATTGACAGGAACAGTGTTTCAAGGAAGGGCTCTTTAAAGGAACAGCTGGATATGGAATGAGGGGAGTTTTAGGGATGTTTTGATGAAAAAGATTTGGGTGAACTCACTGGTGGTTAACAGAATATAACTGAATGATGTAATATAACCAGTGGCTACAAAATCTAGAACCAGCAACTGGAATCGAAGCCCAGAGTTGAAGATCTCTTGTTTAGAAGCTTCACCGTTTTCCAAGTTTCCCCAGATGTAGTTGAACGGTCGAGACATGTTTCAAGTCTTTCTTTATTTTAGAGCTGGAGCTACGAGGCTAATGCTGCTAACAGACACTGAAAATCAATAGTCACCCAAATCTTTTTCATCCAAATATCCCTACAACTCCTTTCATTCCATATCCAGCTCTTCATTAAGCAGACTAATGGATGTGGTTTAGGACACAGTATGAGTTACTGTGATATATAAAAATGATCAATGTATAGTGTACTTTTTATACTGTACTGTTGGTATAGTTTTTAATCTATTGTTTTTCATTTTTGCTGCTCTTATTTTGTACTGTCCGCTTTCTGCCGTGACAAAGCAAATTTCCCACTTGTGGGACTAATAAAGGTTTATCTTATCTTATCTTAAAACTATAATGCTAAAAATTATAGCTTGCATTAAGTCATACTGTGTCCTGAACCACATCTTGGCACCAATGAAAGGCTGGATATGGCTTGATCAAAGTTTAAGGGATGAATTTAAGGAAATTATTTGGGTGACTACTGACTGTTTGAAGCGCCAACATTTTGACCAAGACTGTTTGACTCAATCTGGGTTACGTTGAAACTGATATTTGGCAAATTATTCCTTTAAACGATATCTAAAATTTCAATTCAATTTCATAATTCCTCTCAATCTGCAACCACTTTAAAAATAAAATGAAATCCTTTGGTGTAGTATCAGACTTAATCTGGTTTGGAAAACTTAAGGATTTTGAAGTGGAGATTTATTTATAAGCAAGAGAAGAAACAGTGTCACATCTACTATAACCCTTTTTTTAGGCTTGTAAAAGATGAATAATCTGGATACCACTGGCAGTTCCGACCATTGTAGCAAATACAAAAACTTGACTTTTTGGTGAAGTTTCCCTTTTACATGGTTAGAACAATATTCAGCTCCACTTCAAATCCACTCAACCAAAATATGTCAATTTTGTAAAGAATCTCATTAACTGAATTTCAGATTTGTTCAGCATGTTGTAAAAGATTATGACTCACACCGCGCCTTTAAAGGATGGCAGGCGAAGGCTGCACTCGTTACCTGGTTATTGTCATCGCTGGTGTGATGGAGAGGAGGAGAGGGCAGAGTACACACTTCCTGCTCGCCACAGCTGTGCTTCCTATGCACACAAGACCAATAACAGTCAGTAACCCAATAATTACTGCCCAAAGCTTAAAAATACTGCGCTTTTACAACCAATACCTGCATATCTCAGACATATGGAGACGGTTGATAATTACCATATATGTAAAAAGACCTCATCTTCAGGGCTCTGATGTCTCAGATTTACATCCCATTCTCCCTATACTATTACACTGCTGTACTGTCTATTTATCGTATTATTTTTGTCATTCCCCGCACTTTGTTCAATGCTGCTATCTGCCCCCTGTGCAATATCATACTTATGGATGCAATACTAGTCACTCTGGAAGGTTTACAAAGCATCCACATTATACTGTTACATTATGTTAGCATTGCATTTTTGTGGTGTCTATTTATTTTGTTTGTATTGTTTCTGTCATAACCTGCACTCTGCTGAATGTTGCAATATGGAGAAACGTCTCTTCACGCTATGTACGTACAAAGTAACCTTGAGCCTTGGACACTTGGTAACATTAAAAGGCCTGGTCTACACATCAGCTGTGATGTTTTTGTTTTTACCGTCTTGGCTTCACTGCTGCTACTAGGTCAGGGCCGGAGAACATGGAGAACAGGCTGTCCCCATTGGCTGAAGAGGTCTCGTCACTGGAGCTGGCAGAGTCCCCCTGATTGGCTGACCAGGTACTGTTCACCGCCTCCCTGCTCACAGAAAGAGCAACTTCAGCCAATCTGGTCAAATAGCATTTGCTGAAAGTCTAATAAAAAAAAAACTCTGATCCTTTTATTTCAATACCATGAAGAATGCAGTAAAGAGAAGAAACACTATCAAACACTATCAAATCTACTATAACTGCTTTGATTTTTTTTTAGGTAAAAGAATCATTTGGACACCACTGACATTTCTGACCACTGTAGCAAATATAAAATATGGACTTTTTGGTGAAATTTTCATTTTACAGAATAATGTTCAATATAGAAAAATATTAAGCTCCACCTCAAACTTGCTCAGCTGAAATATGTCAATTTTGTCAAGAATTTACTGAATTTCAGATTAGTCCAGGATGCTGTAAACTGTTCAGAATTAGCCCCGAGTTTATGACTTACACCCCGGGGGCAAATTTACAGATATGACATTTTGGTGCAGTTTTCACATCAGTGTTAATGACTCTTGAAGAACCAATGAAAAGAGGCACTAATCACAGCAACCTTGTATCTGAATGGCTAGGACTGTCACTCACCCCTCACTGTAGTACTCTGGGTGGGACCAGGTTCTGTGCTGGTCGTCTGGGAGTGGCCAGTTGCTGCGGGCGTTGCTAGGGCGACGGACATGCTGCGCCTGCCGCTTCTGCTGCATGGCCTGATTGACCCCAGCAACATAACGTGCAAACTCAGGATCTGAGCCAACTGAGAGAGAGAGAGAGAGAGAGAGAGAGAGAGAAAAGAGGAATGAGGGGGGAGAGAGAGAGAGACACTATAATTCAATGATTTTTCTTACGATTATTTTAAATACACAGTCATTTTTTTACATCTGAAAACAGCACAATTTTATTAGGGCCAAAAAAATGACTTTATCTAACATTAATACTATTACTACAATTACTAAACCACTTTCAGATGAACAGACAGAGGGCACCAAGGAGTGACTGAAAAAGAGAGAGAAAGAAAGAGAGAGGAACTGAGTCGGGCTCGCTCAGCTCTTTTGGAGCTGGTGTGTTTAGCCCTGAAGCTCAGTCTCTTTATGCAGACTGCCCAGCACAGCACAAATGCACAATGGAGCCGTCAAACATACAAAGACCTGCACTGCAATAATGACAGGCTCTACTAGAGCGCTACAAAAACAGTGCATGCATACCTACTTACCACTGTAAACATCACACACACAGCACTATAAGGACTTGAGGTGCTTATGAGCGCACACATCCTTCTAACTGGACACAAACACACAAGACTCACTGTACTCAATGAAGAACATTGATAATCTGGTTACAGTGGCTCCTTTTGGGGGGGGAGACTGTTTTAATAGACAAGTGAATAGTAAGTTCTTGATGCTGCGGCAGACTTTTGGCCCTGGCGTCGTGCCACTTGGGTACGGCTCACTTTATTTGTAATGGAAAAACATTAGTTCATGGTACGGCGCAGCTCCTTGTACCAGTGGAAAAGCGCCATTTGACAAGAACCAAACTGTAATGGCTGGACAACTGGGTCAGAACATCTTCAAAACAGCAGGTCTTGTGGAGGTTCCCAGTATGCAGTGGTCAGAACCCACAAAAAGTGGTCCAAGGAAGAATAACCGGTGATCCAGTGACAGGGTCATGGATGCCCAAGGCTCACCGATGTGTGAGGGAAGCAAAGGCTACCATATCTGGTTCAATTCCACAGAAAAGCTACTGTGAAGCAGCTAATGGTGGCTCTGATAGAAAGGGGTCAGGACACACAGTTTGCTGAACATGGGGCTACGTAGCTGCAGACCGGTCAGAGTGCCCATGCATGTGAGGATCAGAACTTGACCATGATACAACAGAAAAAGATGGCCTGGTCTGATGAATCATGTTTTCTTTTACATCATGTGGACGGCAAAGGCAGTGTGATGCTCTGGGTGATATTCTGCTGGGAAACCTTGGGTCCTGCATTCACGGACCACCTACCTAAACATCACTGCAGACCAAGTTCACCCCTTCATGGAGACCCCTTCATGTTCCCTAACGGCTGTGTCCTCTTTCAGCAGAACGTTGGAACATCACAAAGAGCTCAAGGTGTTGACTCGCCCTCCAAATTTCCCAGATCTCAATCTGTTTGATGTGCTGGACAAACTATTCTGAGTAATGGAGGCCCACCTCACACCTTAACTTAAAGGATCTGTTGCAATGTCTTGTTGCAGAACCACAGCACCTTCAAGGTCTTGTGGAGTCCATGCCTCAACAGATCAAAACTGCTTTGGTGGCATGAGGACTTGCACAATATTAGGTGGTTTTAATGTTATGGCTGATCGGTGTAAAGCACTCAGCTGAAGTGGTTTTAAGCAGAAATGTATCTCGTCTGTTTCATAATCCAGTGCTGTTGAGGTTTACTTCAGACAGCAGCAGCACCAGAAGTGTTTCAAACTGACTCTTCTCTCCAGCTACAGTAACTGGCTCGCTAATGGTGTGCGAGTGTGTCACTAATGACTCTCCAGCTCCTGGGGAAATCTGCTGAGTGTCTAACAGTGTAGAACCTGTTACTGCTCAGTTCTGCTGACTGAGCTCCATCTAGACTCGCTGACACAAAGCTCTCAAACACCCACCCACTCCGGGGACTGACCAGCTACATCTATGTTTTCTACTGTACTGGTGTTTATTCTGCTAGTTTGTACTCTACAGATGTTCAAAGCTTCAGTCATCAACGGTGCACAATGGAATACTTTTGCATCTCTGCTGCTCCAAAACCTTATGGCCAATTTATTACGGAGCCGAGAAAAAGTATTAATCAATTAATCAATCTTAAAATGTTAAATGATCCACTATGGGCTGGGCGATTTCATGGTATCAGACGATATGTCAGTATTAGTAATGTTAATAGTGCTTTCTAAGGTTTGCTTCTCTCTATTAAAGTCTTGACTGATGATTGAACCTTTTTTTGTTTTGTTTTCTTAATATAAAATGAAGACAGAATACAGTGTTGTAAACAATCAAAACAATCTGGAAAACATCTGAACAGTCAGGACATGGATACCATGCGTAGTAAACTCACAATAACATTAATAAACTAAACAAACCACTTGACAACAGAGATACAAAAATTGAATTAATATAGTGTTCATTGTCTATTAAAACAGTCTCAAATATTTTTAAAACAAAAGCAATGTAAATGTTGTATTGCATGCATTACAGTAGGCAGACTATACCACCCAGGACCATTTCTACTTATTTTTAAATTATATATATAGATATAAAGTTAAATAAAGTTTTTTTTAAAATATATATTATATTAAATATACATTGACTATATATTGCACAGCACCATTTCTACTTATATATTTCCTAGAATAGACTACATTTTCCACAAAAATGTCACAAATGTACACGTGTCTGTGTCTACGCCTCTCACCTGCAGGGTCAAAGGGCATTGTGTCCCCCAGCACCCCAAACACTCCCTGCTCACTCTGCTCTCGGTTTGGCCAGGTGTTGTTGCGCGGCCCTGGTGGCGCCTTGTGACCCAACATCTCCGACATCATGCTGTCCATGTAGGTGCTGACCAGCCCCAGGCTGTACAGCTCTGAGCTGAGGTCAGGCAGGCCGGGCGTTCCCCACTGGGTCATGTGTCCAATGGGCGAGAGCCCAGCTGGGGGCCACTTGCTGGGGGCTCTCTGCTGAGTCAGAGGCTGCGGCGGCGGGGGCTGCTGCGAAGGGAGCTGGGGGGAGACCGGAGGGGGCTGCTGAGGTTGCGGCTGGCCGATAGGCTGCAGGAGGTGCTGGTAGTACTGCAGGGTTTGAGGTGAAGGCTGGGGTTGGGCCTGGGGCTGGGGGGTCACTGGTGCTTGCTGTTGCTGTTTGGGTGTAGAGGGGAGCTGGGGTTGCTGTTGTGGTGGTGGTGGTGGTGGCGGCTGTGGTTGCGGCTGCGGTTGGGGCAGAGTTTGAGCCAATGGGATGGCAACATGTGGAACCTGCGCTTGTGAAGTGGCTGTCTTCAGGTCCGCTGCATTGGTGGAGGCCACAGAGTTCCTCCTCTTGACCAGCGGCGAGGCTTGCTGGGACTTGCCCATGTTGAAGCCAGATAGGAAATCTATCACGTCCTGCATCTCCTGGTCCGTGGGCAAGTTCATGCCCTGCTCGTCCGGGCTCGAACCATTGGCCACCTGCTGCCCGGGGTCAGGGGTGCCGGGCACACTCATCTGGAGTAGGCTGTGCAACCGTCCATCGCCCAGCGTCTTCGGCTTATCGTCCTGGCCACCATTGCCCGCACCAACGGGGGCTAACATGCTGCGAGAGGGTGTGCTGGGGATGGAGTAGCTGCCGCCAGTACTGGAGCTGGAAGAGGTCTTTTTGGTGAATTTGGAGGTGAGTCTGGAGATGGTCTTGGGCAGGCCGCTAGATGACTTGGTGCTGCTGCCAGGATGGAGCTCTGATGGGACTCCGTAATCAGACGTGTCCCTCTGAAGTTGGATCTGAATGGTGGGAAGGGTTTGCTCCCTGAGGACAAACAAAGCCAACACATTACAATAATTCTGCCCAAAGCTGGGTGGACGAGATGAGCTCAAATTTATATCTTCCACTATCCAGACAAAAACAAAACTACATATGATGAAATTTACCAATACTGGAGATAATGACTCAAACTCATTTCTTGTAATGTTGGCATGTAATATCTGATCCACATGCACTCAAATAAATCCTGTATCATACATAGAGCTTCAGCTAAAATAAGGTGTGAAGTAGATGCTCAGCATGACCACCAGCGCACAGAGGGATTCTTGGATACAGGACAAAGGAGGGGAGTTCATTCAGACACACAGTGTCATTACTTCCTTTTTGGCCTGGTTTTCAAACTTGGCTCAAAGCGCTGAGCCAGCAGATTGGTAAACGCTAAAGGGAACGGATGGCTGTGCAGCAGTGTGTTTTTCAGGAATGGGAGGTCCTTGTGGGAAGCATCCTAATCTTTACAACATGGCAATGACCTCGACCCAATCAAAGCACGGTACTTTGATTCATCTTTGCTCTAGGGATGGTACGATCTTGCTGATTCTTTTCCAAAACTGAAACCTTATTTACCACCTAAGACTGATACTCAAATGATCACCAAAACCTACTAAATAAAGGTTATTCTAGTAACAATAAAAATGTACATACCATAGTGTATTTAGTACTGAGCATTTTATGAGTACTTGTGAAGACTTTTATTTTGACTTTTTATTATATTTTATATTGTTCTTGCCTTTGTGTCTGTGTGTCTTTGCAGTTGTAACATTAGGAGTTTCCTCCAGGATCAATAAAGTTTACTGATATACTTTCACAGGGTGCATATGACCATCACACCTAGTTTATTTTGCTTTACATTATGTTGTCCTACAAGCAGTTTTGAGCTAGTTCGGGCTATTTTGAGATTCAGGATGTTTGTCACATACTCAGCTACACACATACAATGTGCAGTGCAATATAACCCTGAGTTGCTCCTGAGACAGTGCAATGACTCGAAAATAGAAAACAGGATAAAAGTAGAATAAATACAATAATTTGACCAATATACACAAATGTAAACAGTATAAATATAACAATATATACAATTACATATAAATTCTAGATTTTGTTAAAGAATTTAATTTCATCTACTGTCTCTATCCAATATATGATCAAGAATTTTTTGCTGACTAGATAGTGATGCTGAGAATCAGAAATGCACTATATCTAGTTTAATCCCTAGACTTTGAAGTTGGGGCAGAGAAACGCTGCAGTAATGGAGGAGTGAAAGACCACTGACTTGCGCTCCTTCCAGCGGTTGAGGTCGAAGACAGTTGTGTAGAGCACGTCCACCAGGCCGAGGGTCTTCTCGGGGTCCAGACTGCGCTGCAGCAGAGACATGGTGGCCGGGTCCTCCTTCAGACACCTGTCCATGCAATTACATTCAAACAAATCACATTAAAAAAATTTTCATATACTTTAAAGGTCCTTTACCGTCAGGGGAAGCATAAAGGTTTTAGCTTTGAGACCTAACTGCAACTGGCAAGATTACATCTAAAAGCCAAGTTTACAGCTTATAATAACCAGTGTCAATCATTGTTAGTTTTTCCCCCCCAAAAAACTTTAATATGCTTGTAACATTTATACAACTGCATTATTTTGGCACTTATAAATGCTGAGTGACCCAATCAGTTATGCACAAACGCACAACTTGCAAATTAATTCCTGCTATTCCTCACAGGTAGGTTGTATTCAGAGTGTATCTGAGCTTCAGAAACATCCACTGGGTTAAGACCATAAAAGTCCAGTCAATTTACTCAAGGACAATATTTACAGACAGGCTTGAACCAGCTGTTGAATCTTAGCTGCAGATAAAATGTGCTGCCCCAAACTTGACCCTATTACATGGACCAATGGGTAGATAACACAACGGTATCTGGTGTGTCTAGACAGCTAGTACTGAAAATATGTTTCATGTATATAAAAAGCTGTTTTAGTAAAACGTTACTTGTTTTATGCCTTTGACATTTCAGCCATCTTTTATTCCATATCACACTGTGCAACACGGATCTAATACATTTGGGTACAATGTGTGTGTAGATGTACGATGGTGTGTTTGAAGGTGTGTAGATGTACGACGGTGTGTTTGAAGGTGTGTAGATGTATGACAGTGCGCGTGAAGATGTGTAGATGTACGATGTTGTGTATGAAGGTGTGTACATATACGATGGTGTGTGCGAAGGTGTGTAGATGTACGACGGTCTGTGTGAAGGTGTGTAGATGTACGACGGTCTGTGTGAAGGTGTGTAGATGTACGATGGTGGGCGTGAAGGTGTGTAGATGTAGGACGGTGTGTGTGAAAGTGTGTAGATGTAGGACGGTGTGTGTGAAAGTGTGTAGATGTAGGACAGTGTGTGTGAAAGTGTCTGGCAGTCGTGCTTTTACTGTGTGTGGAGAAAAATCCAAAGAAGAGGTGGCGTACCGGTGTTCCTTCATTTTGCCTCCATGCTGTTTGGATTTTGTTGTGTTGATAAATACGTCATTTTATGCTGAATTTTTATTGGCTGGTCAGTAGACAGAGGTCGTAGGAGCACACACACTGTGAGATGGTTGATCTAAATTTCTGAAATTGTCAGATAATTAATGCAGGCTGTCTTTGGCTGCCGTGTCGACGGCCGTCTTTGAACCTCTCTCACGGTACGACACAGGACCACCACTTAGGAGCCACAACCAAAGAAATCAACACGATTGTTTCGCGACTCTCATCTTTCGTCTGGGACAGAACAAACTCGTACAATGTATACCTGGCATTAAAGCAAGGCCAACGATGCATAGATTTACTCACCATGTGGAGGGGACCTGAACTACAACCCTGGATCCTTCTACAGTAATCTGTGGCGCATACGCCTCTTTGTTCTCAATCTGAGCTGTGTCGACCACAACCTGCACACACACACGCATACAAGCAAAGACAGTTACATGTAAAACAGTTTACATGCTTATAAGACTTGCCACTAATTGTCCCTAGAAGACTTAGCAGATATAGAAACTATGTTAAGGCTGGCTAATATAATCGTTTATTGACTGCTACATTGATACACTGGCATCATATTCAATAAATGCCCTCTCGGTTCACAGTTCGACCTGGACACACATTAATATATTCAGTTGTGTGAAAAAGCTTGCGTGTCCCTAGTCACAAGTGTCTTTGTTTATTTTCCAAGTGTAAATAAGTACACACCCTCTACAAAGAACACTCTTTCGCATATTTTAATGCACAGTTACTGTTTATTTAACATACCGACAAAAATGTTATAGCATATTTTGTATTTTGTGTTCCAATATGTCAAATTCAGTAAATAAATAGCAGTTGTGTACTAAAATATGCAAAAAATGCCATTTGAGGATGTTCTCTGTACACTTCAAAAATAGTCAATAGAACATGCAGTTTGATTAGAGGTGTTCAATTTTGAATACAACCGTATACCTTTGGCCATCAAAAGTCTTGTTTTAACCACAACTGTCAAACAAAAAATAGTACCACTACACAACAGCACTGAAAAGATACACTATGCTTCAAGTTTGGAATCACTGGACATTTTAACAGTTAGCAGAAAACTCCTCTTAAAAATAAGGGTGTGCATGTTATTTGCATGATGCCATTGAGGAGACATTTTTGATTCCCTAAAGAACTTTTCAATGGATTTCCTTTAAATAACTGCTTCTTAAAATGAGATTTAGACTCTTTACATAATCAGATAGTTCTCCGTACCTTTAAAAGGTACCTCGTACTCTGATTCTTTATTTTTGAGAGTGGTTTTATTTTGTGGAAAACTGTGATTCCAAACTTCTGAATAGAGGACCACAGTGTGTCACATCTGGAAACGGATTTCAATGCTTGACAGGTAATTTCATATTTTTCCGTGTTGTTCTTTGAAAGAGGCAGCAGCATCCTCCCTGGAAACACATGGTCCAGCATGAGGGAGGGGATGGTGTTTTCCTGCTGGACGGGAAGTGCTGTATTGTTATTTATAGAGCAGGTGTATCCTCATAAACTGACTCCCCATGGCAAGGCGGTGCCCAACACACATACACGTCAGAGATTCTCACACACACACACACACACACACACACACACGTTGCAAATCCTATTGAAAAGGAAATGTGTTCTTGGAAGCGTCAAGTTTTAACTCTCATTTAGGAAAACTATTTGTGACCAAGATATTCCTGGGGACCAAAGATGATGTATCTTTTCACTTTTAAATATCAAAACAAGTTCTAAATATGGTTGTAATTACATGTGAATCTTCCCTAAATAACCAAGCATGAAAAACAGGCCACGTTTTAAACTGTTAAACAAGGCGGAGGGGATCTGCAGTGAACGCTGGCTCAGCAACTTACAAGTCCAGCCTGTCCGAACAGCAGCTGCACAGCGGTCTTGCAGGCTCCTCTCCAGCTGGAGGGGCACACGAGGTTCAGCACCTCCGTCACTGGGGAGTCGTCCCGCAGGGAAACCCCGTTCTGCCCCGACGCCTCCTTTAACAGCTGCAGCATGGTGTGCTGGAAGGGGAAATGGGGAAAATGTAACTCCAACATATCAGGCATGACTGGGTACATTCAACTACAGGGCACTGAAGGTTCTGACTAAATGGCTTCACCCAAACAGGCAGTAAGTAATTTTTCAGTCAATTAGATTTGAGCAGGAAACTACATACTGAAAATAAGAAGCCCACAAACTATATATCTATATCTACATATATCTAATCTATCTATCTATATACACACACACACACACACACACATATACATACATACATATACGTATACATATATATATATATACACATACATATGTTTTATATTCATACATACATACATATACGTATATATATATATATATATATATATATATACACACACACACACACATACA
>JBBPCZ010000019.1:15579797-15591449 GCA_037974445.1 Brycinus macrolepidotus | reverse complement strand
AGGTGTGTAGATGTACGATGGTGTGTGAGAAGGTGTGCAGATGTACGTTGGTGTGTGTGAAGGTGTGTAGATGTACGTTGGTGTGTGTGAAGGTGTGTAGATGTACGATGGTGTGTGAGAAGGTGTGCAGATGTACGTTGGTGTGTGTGAAGGTGTGTAGATGTACGTTGGTGTGTGTGAAGGTGTGTAGATGTACGATGGTGTGTGAGAAGGTGTGCAGATGTACGTTGGTGTGTGTGAAGGTGTGTAGATGTACGATGGTGTGTGAGAAGGTGTGCAGATGTACAATGATGACTCTACTGAATTGTTAGTATAGAGCTACAAATCAAGTTAGTGTAGAAGAACAAAACGTCATCAGCCTGCGCTAATGATGCGTTAACAGAACAAGATGACTTGCGCTCTGGCAATCGTGCTTTTAATGTCTGCGGAGAAAAATTGCCATTTTGTCTGAGACAGCCCAAAATCGTACAGTGTAGATCGAGCACTACCCAGAGAGCAGCGAAGATGTGTCCTTGGTTTGCTGCTTTAGCTCTGCAATGGAGATAGAGGGTAACAAGCTACCATTACTTAACTACCCTCACGGCTCCCATAAAAAACTAAAGAAACAAACTTGATACCAAATATGTTTCTAGTTTACTACATTCGAGTTTACTCTCCAGGAGAGTGTTCCCCACACCATTAAATAAATCAATGCTGCCCAGTGTGGAGGAGATACATACAATGGAAAGCAACAACTGCTTCCTAGTGTTTGTGTTTTTAGATCAGTGGTTCATTTCTACTCCATTCAATCCATATCCACAACCCATTCTCAGAGCAGTTCCACTCCTTTACAGAGCAGGATGTGGCCAAGACGTGAGGTCTGTAAGTCAAGTTTATAGTTTTTTTTTGTGATGTGATGTCACTTTCCAGAAAAATTGATAATAATAAACGTAGAGATATAGTACTTACTTTTTGTTGATTATTTTTTATGAGAAAATCAATTCAGTATCTAGAATTGAAAGGAACCATCAGAAACGTTCGTATACATTTTTATTGGAGTATAAGCACACTGCCCTTTGGCCATCCTGTGCACATGAATTCTTCAAATATCCTAATCAGTCTGCAAGAATGGCCCATCTTGAAAATAATTGGGCCAAGAGAATAAAGAGTTGACTCACTGATGACTATGGACAACCTGTGCAATCCCAGCCCTGAACATAGCTGACGACCACATGCACACACGACGACACTAGTAACTTCAAAGTGTCTGTCAAAAATAAAAAAAAAATCTAGGGGAAATGCTGACTTGTATCCTTTTTGCCACACTATTCCTTTAGTTTCCAAAACAAATGAGCTCAACTCAAGTGTACAGAAGTTGTATTCCTGAGCCCAGCCCATACGTTTCCCAGTTACTTCGTTCTAAAACTGCAGATGGCAACAGAACTCCATGAGCATTTTGGAAGATCTGGTAATGTAATGCGGGACAGTCGTGTAATCGGCCTTAAAGTCATTCTTTCAGAAAATAAAATGACATTCAATGTAAACGTAAACATTTTCTAATAGAAATCACACACTGAACACCTTAAGCTAAAATAAACAACCTGAAGTGTTAGGGTGTGTTTTTAAGGACACAGCACAGGTTTTCTGTTCGGTTTTATTCAATTTAACTGCGTAAATTTAACCTGTTAATAAAGATGTACATTCTCTTTTAAACCTTGTTTAATAACACACGCAAACAGAGGAGTGTGTGTAAGTACGCATGTCCATCCGTTGGTCCACTATGACCGTCCCCTCCTACCTTTACACACCTGAGCACCCTCACAGATGAATACACTTATGTGCACCTGTACAACAACTCAAAACCTCAGTATTCAGCTTGCAATATAAATCAGCACATTTCAAGATCTGAGTGGACCTGAGCTGACTTGAGCTTGAGCTGATCTCCTTTGTTGATTTACAAAAATAACTAAACGTGTAAACAAACTGAACTGCTGCATGAAGCTGTGAACGTGAATACAGCTACCTGCGCAGATAAAGTCTCATGCAATGTTAGCTAACACAGTACAGTGCAGGTGTGCAGGTAATTTATATTGAATGTGCCTGGTGTTTCTCTGTAAAGTTGCTACTCACCGAAATACTCTCTCTTCATGTGCATCTCCAGCTCCCGCTCGAGCTCCAGCGTGAGGGCCTCGAGCCTCCTCTCCGCCTGGCTCGGGCCGCACTCCCGGCTCGGGGTGACCTGGTAGGGGAGCTTGAGCTTCTGTCCGCCGGGGTCCATGTCTCCGGCGCCGTGCTGCGCGTCCTCCAGCGCGGGGAAGGCGTGCAGGTGCAGACGGTGGTGGAGCGCGTGGAGTCCGTTGGGCTCGCCAGCGCAGTCCTGCAGCAGCAGCGCGTCCTCGAGCACCGAAGCCCGTGGCGAGGGGAGCTGCAGCTCGGGCCCCGCGCTCATGGAGCCCCGCGAGCTGTGGCTGGAGATGCTGGAGCGCGGGCTGGCGGCGGTGGCGGCCGCGGCGGAGGCGGAGTAGCTGGAGCGGGGGCTGGCGGCGCTGGAGCGCGGGCTGGCGTGCCGCTGGTCGTAGCCCAGGCTGACTCCGCTGGTGCGATTGCTGCTCGGTCTGCTGCTGGCGCAGTCGCAGCCGCTGAGGCTGGAGTGAGTGCTAGCGTAGCTGGAGCGCGGGCTGAGCGCGCCGTCCCCTCCTCCTCCTCCACCGCCCTGCGCCAGGCTGGACCGGGGGCTCGCGTACCTCTCCTGCTGCTGCTGCTGCCCCGGTACGAGCACGCTGCTGCGCGGGCTGCCACTGCTGCTGCAGCTCGACCGAGGACTCGTGGTCGCCCCCGTGTTGCTGCTGCCGTTTCTGGAGCACAGCTGCTTGCCCGGTGCTTCGTACGCGCCGTACCGGAGCCCGTGCACCTCCTGTGGGGAGTAGCGCCGGTGCCGCTCTCCTCCGTAGCACGGCAGCGCCACTTCGGACCGCGCGCAGAAGCTGCCGTCGTCGTCCTCCGAGTGAGCTCCGTCTCGGACCAGGTCCAGCGGTCCGGTCCGGCTCCCGTTCACAGCACGGACAGACATAGGTACTTGTACCGGCACCGGCACAGGAACTGGCACCGGCACAGGCGCCGCGCTGTGCACTTTAACGCAAGTCCCGCTCATGTAAGCCGCTTCCACTCCGTGCAGCTGCTGCACCGGTCCCCCTCCTCCGTTCGCCCGTTGAACGCCACTTTTCATCCCATGGAGCAGCATCACGGCGGCGGGAGAGAAGTCCGGCTCCAGCCCCCCGAGCTCCGCTCTCCCGCCGTCCGCGTACGAGTCGTAGATCGACAGGTTCTCCACCAGCTTACTCGCCCGGTGGCCCAAATCCTCCCCGTAACGGTGCATGACTCACACCGGAGAGAAGAGACCCGAGACCCGGAGCGGAGCGGGGGGCGAGAGAGATAGAGAGAGAGTGGGAGAGCGAGCGAGCTACAGAGAGAGACAGTGAGAGAGAAAGAGAGAGAGAGAATTAGCAAATTAGCATTTCTCACAGAAATCACAACAAAACGCTGCCATCCTCGCGTTTTTTCTCTCAGATTTCGTCTCAGTAGTGTTTACATTATCCTCCTCCGGTTCAGACACACACACACACCAGAACCCGACCGTTATCCACTGTTTTTCTGAAAGTTTTCTCCTCTCTCTCTCCCTCTTCTCCTCCGTCAGTCACGTCTCGGGCTCTCCGCTGGAGTTGAAAGGTGTTCTCTCTCAGTCAACGGCGCGCGCGGCGCGGAGGAATTTCTCTCTCTCTGGGTTTTTTTCGGAACGGTCGGGGGGGGCGTTCTCTACAATCTTTATTTAACCAAAAACAAAACAGAAAAAAGAAACGTTATGTGTTTTGGTTTATAATATAAAATGTTGTAATTCTTCTCCGAGAGGTGTTTTTGTGGGTGAGAGGACGGGGGAGAGGGAAGGAGGGGAGGAAAGAGCGAGATGAAAGCGAAAGGCGGAGGGACTAGTTCGCGCAGGGAGGAATGCGCGGAGGAGTACGGCGGAGGCGTGCTGCGGCGCTTTGGTATGTGCTTAATGCCTGAGAGAAACAATGACTGCCACCAACTCAGCAAGGGGCTCCTGACTAAATAATAAAAAAACTCCTTTAGAGAGGGTGTGTGTGTGTGTGTGTGTGTCCAACCTTCATGCACCAGGCCGAGATTAAAGATTTAAAGACTGAACTGAACAGGCCACTGGATTCAAACTGCTCTGTCTAGCAGAGCAAATAACCCCAAACTCTGTGTGGCCAGAGGGCCTACCATTATGAGGGTAGGAAAATAAAACCTGGATAAAAGCCCTCTGGTGACCAAACTGACCAGGCCTACCGCTTGTCCTGCCTATCAGGAACATTTTGAGACTTTCTGCACTTCAAACTTCCCACAAACTGGTGAGGCAAACGCCAGAAAGTACAAACCAGACCAAAGATCAAGGCCTTCAGTCAATAGCAAAACACACACTCTGCCTCCATTAGTCATAGAACTGAAGGATAACAGTTTCTCACCTAAAACTGCTAAAAAAAAAGTGTTTTCCGGCCCTGTGGGTGGAAGGCCTTTGCCTAGTGGTTGGCGATGGTGAGATGACGATCCCTCAGACGTAAGGTATTGGATTAGTTTGGGGGAAGGGCAACCCGGACACCTTTGCATTTTCTGTAAATCTGCTGTTTAAGCGAAGTGCCATTGTTCCTTTCACTGGCACAGTCCTATCGCTTTCCACGCATCGGAAGCGTTTGTGACTATCTGATATTCCTGTAAAGCTCGTAAAGAGAAAGATATTCCAAGTTGCCATTATTTCCATTACTTGTGGTTTTCCCATTAAATAGTTACTTCCGTTGTGGCACGTTTAACTCACCAAAACCCCAAAATCCGAAGCACTTTACAACAATAAGGCCCTCTGAATATTCTATAATTCTTAACATGTGTCGTGTCACAGTAGTGCTTTACTTTTTTCACATGTCCTCCTATTGTAACCCTCCCAGTATCAGTTTCACGGGCAGTCCCAGTTTGGGATGAATGCTTTGTGGGTCATTGTAAGAAAAAAGGCCACACAGATGTTTTCAATAGTTTTATTGCTTAAGATACCATGATTACTTATCTCAAAATGGATATTAATGTAAAAACATGTATTACCATAGAGGTGGTATACTCTTACTTCTTTAGACTTTAAAGGAATAGTTCAACAGCATATCAAATTTACACAATTATCCGTCTACTCCTTATGTGGTCGATCAACCAATATGTGTTGGGAGTCCAGATTTTACTTCCGTTGTTTAGCACTGGAGCTACAAAGCTAACATTGCCTTCAAACACTACAAATAAATAGTCACCCATATCTTTTCCAGAAATACATCCCCAAAACGTCTCGCAAGCCGCTCGAACCTCATCCAGCTCTTCATTAAGGTGGTGCACACTTGTGGATGTGATTTAGGACACAGTACGACTTGAATGACTTGACCGAGGATCGTATTTTAAAGGCCATGGCCACTGCAGTACTACAAACTATAGTAATTACTATACTACAATTACTATAGTAATTACTAGTTGTATTTTGAAGCAACCAAAATTCATCAAAGCACTTCAACAGGTTGTTAAAAACAGCCACTCTTTTACTATTCCTGGTTTGGATTTGGCAATAGTATAAAAATCAGAAATAAAAGAAAAGATAGGTTTTTACTTAAGATTTATAATATTATCTGATTATATTCAATTATAGTGCCTTCTATAAGACCTTTTAATGAAGTTCGGTGTTTGGCATCAGTTTTAGATCTTATGACCGGCCAAAGTGAAGTTTAGGTCATGGGAACGACTACAGGTAAAAATAAGTGGTGCTTTGCGTCAGTGACACTGTTTGTTCATGTCTATTCATAACACTATAAAACATTTTTTTGTTGAAATGTGACAAAACGGAAAGTGGATATTGTTCATACGGGATAAAACACAGCGACCAATGCAGAAGTTAATATGCTGAATGGAAAGATCCATAGCTTGAGAAGTCGGCACAGCAAACACAATAGAAGGCACAATGCGATGGTGTATTTTTAAAAGAAATACATTTCTATGCAGTTGTCCTGGACACCAAAATCTTAAACGTATTAAAAAAATATTTAAGCTGATTGCAATTAAAAAGCCTTTTTTTAACATATGTTCACGTCGTTACAAAAATAATGTGCATTTGTATCAGTCTGTACTGTGCAAAAGTCTTAGGCACCTGCGAAAATAATGTTTAAAAACTGTTCAGATAAACAGTGTTTCTTTCACATTAATATCATTAAATATACTAAACAAATCTAAAAAGAACAAATACAAATAACATTATACAGTAAATAGTGATTTTATGTTCAGTATATCAATGTGTTTCCAGTATTACTTGTAGTTTCCATCAGAAACCTGCTTTGACTCAATCAGTCCTTCATTAAATTAAACCAGGAGCTGCTGATGGAGTTTCACAAATCCAAACAACGGCTGGAGGAACCGAGGAGAAATCTGGAACCGAACCTGTGTTCTCCTCACTAGCTCACACAATATCAACTACTTTTTCTACAAACAGAATTTTTTCATATTTTTTACTGCTTTCTTGTTTGTTTGCATTTATCATGATGTTAGCAGTTCTGTTAGAAATACACTTTATCTCACACTGAGAAAAATGGCTTTAAACAATCTGCATAGGTGCCTAACACATAGGTGCACAGAACTTTTATTTATGTCATCTTCCAAAATAAAAAAGATTTTAACTTTTCACTGTTGCTATAAGATCTTTAGAGGGCACTGGTAAGTAGTGCTTTTTTATTTGAGGCTTGTTAAGAACACCTTTAGAGGGCAGGAGTCAGTACTGTTCGTTTACTTGAGTTTGAGTTGCGTCTGTCATCAGCTGGGAGCATGATGGTCAATCACCCAGCTTGGCCACTTCAGGCATGAGTTTAATAGATGCGTACAAGTAACAAATATTAATATGCTAATTTTTTGCCACCTAAAATTTCATGATTGTGACAGGTCTCTCCACAATGTAGCACCTCCATCAGTCGCAAAGGTGTAGCATCGTTCTTCTTACAGAGCGGTTTTATACTGAAGGGTGTATAGTGTTCCTATGAGGAACAACGTTATTCTGACACACTGTAATACATGACAGGAAAAGCAGGGGGCGATATAGCTTCTATTGTGTAATCGCACAGTAACAAAACTCAGAACTTTGAGGGAGAAAAGGCGGAAGGTATAATGGCTTAATTAGTCAAATCATAAATTGATTATAGGAATGATCATTACTTCCCCACCGTTCTGCACTTATTGACCTACAACGGGCAGAAAGGACAGTATTAACGCCACAATAACAACAAACAACACCACATCGAGGATCAGCTTCTTCATGGGCGAGGCAGCATGTTTCCTCCCGTGCCCTCGACTCCTGAACCACTCCACCACTTCCTTCAGGTCATACTCTCTGGGGTCATAGCCCAGCTCAGCCTTTGCCTTGTCCATGCTAAAATAGTGAGTGACACCAGTCTTGTAGACCTCGGTACGGGTCAACATGGGTTGGAAGTTATAGATGCGTCCGACCACGCTGTGCACCATCTCGGTGAGGAATGCGAAGAAGTACACGAGAGTGATTGGAAGTCGTAGTTTGGGGAACGAGTACCCTAGACCCTCCACTAGCGGCCTGAAGAACTCAAAGTTGTTGACTGGCCGTCCATCTGAGATAAAGTAAGCCTGTCCGGCTGCGCGGTGCTGCCGTTTCTCCAAAAGTGCTTCCGCAGCTAGTATGTGTGCAGAAACCAGGTTATCAACGTGAATAAATTCCACTAGGCTGTCCGGATCTCCATATACGAACTTGAAGAGGCCGTTCTCTATGTATTTCACAATCCTCGGGAGATGCCTCTGTTCACCGGGGCCATAGATTCCAGCCGGACGCAGGGCGCAGGTCCGCAGGACTCCCTGTCCGTCCGCTAGTAGTGAACCGTTAGCTTTTAGCACCCGCATCTCTGCTAACGACTTGGTCCTAGAGTAGTGGTCTGGGTGGAGGTGTAAGGGAAGGTAGGGAAGTGCCTCGTTGCCATTTCGTATGACCTGACCGCCGAAGACAACGTTGAAGGTGCTGGTGTACACCAGGCGTGGGACCCCAAGAGCCATGGAGGCCTGGAGAACATTCTCAGTTCCCTTAATGTTGACGTCTTCAATCAGCTTCTTGTTGAGCTGCTCCCTTCCAGACATCCCGTAGGAAGCAATATGGAAAACACAGTCCGCTCCCTGAAGCGCCTTTTCCACCTGAGCGTAGTCCCGCACATCACCCTGGACGAAGTCCACACCCTCGGGCAAAGCCCCACACGGAGGCCTCACATCAAACAGGAGGATTCTGGATGATTTTTTGAGGAGGGTACAAGCAAGACTGCATTGAAACAAATAAACAAAGAAGCAGGTCAGACAATCATGCAAAAGTCTGCAACACATCTAGAAAATACTGCTTCAGTTCTGAAAATCTCTCTAGTACCAAGCCTACTATTCAGTTGTTATTCATCAGCCTTATTACACAGTAATAACTCATTAACTACTATTATACAACTATTATGTATGGCATATAACCATGTGAATGAGGACGGGAAGCATAAATTTAATGAACAACTTGTGGCCTAACATTTGGGCATGAGAGATAAAATTATTACTGCATGTTCTATTATGTAAGATTTAAAGAATATACAAGTGTTGTAGCTAATTCAGTGCAAGATTTATTGGAATGAATCTAAGTTGCATTATGAAACTACTTTGCAATCCACTTCGCTAAATAATTCATGCAACAAGTGGCATTTGCTGAAAAAAGAAATCCCCCTCGAAAACACATTGTACAATTCAGTGTCGCCCTCTAGTGGTCCGTCAATGACTTTGTACATTGGGCCGCTACAAAAAGTGCAAGGAGTTCATGAAAACAAATGGCACAATTGACCAAAAAAATCATTTAAATTTTAACCACTGTTTTAAATCTTATAATAGACAGAAAAAAGAAGAAGAACCCATATCTCTACCAGCAGACCACAAAATGAAAGTACATTGGTGATTAATAGTAGCAGGAATGTGGCAGCACTTATTTATTGCGTCTTTACATTTTGCCCCGAGTGAGATATGTGAGATATGTCACAGCACAGTCGGAATAACATACCGAAATCCAAAATATCCTCCCCCTCCAGTAATGACATATTTGTGGGCTCCTGTGTTGGTATTCATGGTAAATGGAAGCTGCTGTGAGACAAAACGAGAGACATGGTGAGAAACACTGTGTTCCATTCTGGCAGTCAGAGCACACACTTCACTGATAATGAGTTCAAAGTTTATGCTAAAAGCATTTTACCCTGAGGTCAACAATATTTCACCAAGGTCAACGTTGTCATGTCAATGGGGCTGCAGGATATGGATGAAATATCAGTTTCTCGATTTTACTGCTACATATTGCGGTTATGATACCTTTCAAGATATTAAAGGGCCCATATCATCACTTTTCTAGAACTAAAAGAGCTGTAAATATTGTTTATGTTTCAAAATGTATGTTCACTCCCCCATTCATACATGCACGGAGACTGAGCTGAGTTTTCAATTCATACTTTTTTAGATTTCACAAAACCAACACATTTACGTATATCTCCCAGATTTGCTGCACCTTTTCCAGCCATTTTTGGAAATTACTTGTGCCTAAACCCTCCCAGCACCTTTTCAAGCAGCAAACAGTTCTGTCTCATTTGCTGGATGCTCATTACGAACTTGTGGGTCTCCAGCTCGTCCCTGCATCTCAATGGGAGAAAGATCTGGAGACTGGAGAGGCCCAGAAATATTCTCTAAACTTTCTGCTTTTCTTTGAACCGGATATAATTTTGGCACAAGAACACTTGGAATCATTTTTCTGCTGAAGAACAAAATTATGTCCAGTTATACACAAACCAGAAGGAACTGTGTGATGTTGAAGAACTGAGTGATACTTTTCTTTTTTCATCATCAACACAAAGTGATTCTCAGTCACTAAAGACAGACCTGATATGTTTCTTCAAAAACCAATAGTTTGAGCCTTTGTACCTAAATAATGTGTTACTACAGACTCTAAAATACTGAAAAGCAGTCAGTTACAATTGTTTTAAGTCTTTTTAACGTTTTCTTGTAACAAAACAAAAGCAGCGTATCGTTTATTTTTACAAAATCTTGGGCGGGCCCCAACTTCTGGCCTGTATACATCACTCTTAAAGGCAGAGTAACAAAATCAACCTGTTTAATTCTAAGAGATAAACAGAATTTGGAAAATGGTGTAAGAATGAATTATGATGAATTATAGTTTTGGTTCACAACCCACACAAACATGACGTAAAAAAAAATTAATTAATTAATTTAAAGATTCAAATAACTGGACTTTTGTTGGATTACATGAAGACCTCGATGCATCAGAACATCCAGTGACTCACCTGGAGCTGTGATTGGTCACCCTGTCAGAAACACTGTGATTAGTCAGAGGCTCGTTTGCATATTGCAGAGACCAATATCGGCATGACAGTTAACAGGCAATATATTGTGCAGCCCTATTTTGCACGTGATAACTGATACATAAAGAGCATGCAGTAATGTGTAATAAGACCCAATAACACAATTATAATAATGAATTATACAGTAAATAACTGTAGTTAATTACAGTTTAATTAGCTGTAATTATGGCCTATGACGCAGGAGCTCAGTCTTTATTGGGCCCCATATAAATTCAGAGACATATGTGGTCAATTTTACACACACTGAAGTCTGTTCATCTCCCTCTTATTCAGAACCCAACATAAAAATAGGCATTTCATCAAAATCCCAACAAGGATCTTTCTTTTCTCAGCCATATAATATTTAATGGTTGAGAAACATACATAACATGTGTATTATATATAACATATAATTATTATACTTCAAATAAGGCACATAGTGTTAAATGCCAGCGGGTGGAGTGGCATCCCTTGAGAGCATCGACCTGAGAGCAAAACAACAGTGAGCAAATTACATTTTTTTAAACATCAAAGTCATGGGGGCCTTCAATTGTTTTTGCACTGGGTCCCAAAAGATCTTAGTTATGCCACCTGGCCCCGAGCATAACTGCACAAACACTCACACCATGGTTACAACACACCATGGCTGTGTCTCAAATGGCTCCCTCCTCCATATGCAGTGCACTTCATTTATAGTCATAAAGTAACTCCAACATTCAAATCAGAGCACCTTTAATGGACAAAAATGAAACTTTTGTTGGATTACATGGAGACCTCGATTCACCAGAACACACAGTAACTGACCTGGCGCTTTGATTGGTCACCTTGTCAGGAACACCGTGACTGGTTAGAGGCTCCTTTGCATATTGTGATATCAGTATTGTAGAGACCTACACTATATGGACGAAAGTATGGGGACCATTACACAAACAGGGACTCTAATGACATTGCATTCAAATACATAAACTTTAATATGGAGTTGGTCCCCCTTTGCAGCTATAACAGCTTCCACTCTTCTTGAAAAGCTTTCCACAAGATTTTGGAGTTTCTGTGGGAATTTGTGCCCATTCATTCTGTAGAGCATTTATAAGGTTAGGCGGACGAGAAGGCCTGGCTCGCAATCTCCGTTCCAGTTCATCCCAAAGGTGTTGGATGGGGTTGAGGTCAGGGCTCT
>JBBPCZ010000019.1:15560087-15571907 GCA_037974445.1 Brycinus macrolepidotus | reverse complement strand
GAGAAACAACACAACATGATGCTTTGTCTTCATCTGAGACACATCTGGCCGGATTCAGACATTTTTTAACGTAAAACGCGATTTTCACGTGTGACGTGCGGTTCGTTGTGTGAAACGCGTTCATTCTGCGAGTCATGCGCGCGTCCGAGGCGGCGTTCGTTCTGCGGAACGTTCGTTCTGTGAGGCGTTCGTTAAGCGGGGTACCACTGTACACACACACACACACACACACACACACACACACACACACACACGTGTATGTTTGTGTGTATGTGTCTTTTATACACACACACACACACAAAAAAAAAAAAAATATATATATATATATACACACACAACCCCATCGCGTCCCAATGTCTGATGCCCCCCCGTTTATTGCAGGTCTAAATCTGCATCTGCAAGGAGAAACCTGCTGCATTTGGGCGATCCTAATCACTAAAAGCTTTTTATTCCTTTTGCATGTGCTCTTATCTTCTGCACACGCACACAAAGCAGAGCAAACAGGACCTGGTTAAACGTTAAACTCTGGGCTGTACGGAGCTGTTTTATTGAGCTTTGGCTCACTGGACTGAGTCCCTTTGTGGTGCTTGTTTGGTCATTTTGTTCGGTTTTTCTCTGGGGCATCACTTAGGCTACAGCTAATGATGTCGGATCGTAATGATTGTAACTGTTTATGACCCTGTTGGGCACCTGTATCCACACTGAATGGTGTGTGTGTGTATGTGAGAGGTAAAGAAGGACATTAAGTGGTGAAATTGTTGGAGGTAAACTTGGGTCACTTTCTAATCTGCAAGAAACTGAAAACCTTTGTCACGGCTATGAAAAAATGCACACAACTGATTTACAGTTTATAAATTAAGTGCTGTTCTGTTGGGAAATTTAGAGCTTTGCCAGTTGTTTAAAGGGGCCAGAGGTAAACAGAGTTTCCTTTGCTTTTTTGTTGTGAAAATTAAATGCATTTTTTAATGCAAAATTTAGGATGCAAACATTTAGTCAGTTTCAAAACATACCTTTCACTACCCACTTCACACATGGAAATGAATCTGCAAAAAGCAGCCCATTTTGAATCCAGTTCACTATTTTTGTGATGTCACAAATAATTTATTTAATGTATACATATGTATAGTGTGTAGATACATACACACACACACACACACACACACATGTGAGTGTTGGAAACATATATGCCACATATAACACACTCGCCTCAAACTGTGGAGGTGTTCAGTATCTCTAACAGGCTTGCTCATGTGGTTTTTGACACTATATGATTCTTTAAGGAACATTTTATTTAGCTATTTTGTCAAAGTAGTTGAACATTCTGATTGTAATAATATTTGTAATAATTGTAACAAAGTCGGCCTGCGTGCGTCTTTACTGACTTTCTTGGCTTCAGAAATTCTCCTTCAGCTTTGCGTTGCAGTAGCTGTTACCAGGCTGCAGGGGGCGTATCAGGGGCAGTACAGCTTTAACTGTCCGTCCTTGAGCTGGAGGCGGATATATCTGCTGTCTGTGTGTCTGTCCTGCTCTGATTTCAGCTGATCTGCTCTGATCTGCTGCGCGGTGGTCCAGTTCCATCTATAGCTTCCCCCTAACTCCAAACAGAGTCAACTGACCGAGGTATTATTGGTAATTTGATCTCTGAAGTTGACTTCTTTAGCACTGGAGCCGCAAAGCTGATACAGCGAACAAGTAATGGAAGCACCCACTAATTAGCATAGTGCTACGTGCACGTCTACATCATCACACACTCACCTTAAACCATCTAACATCAGTCCAAGCTTATGGATAACAGTAGGGCTGCACAATATGTCGTTTGCAAATCTTTATCACAACATTGGTCTCTGCAGTACTGATATCGCAGAGGCCTGTAATATGCAATATTTAACCCTTAAAGATGTTGGAGAATCGGTGCATGAATGGGCAGGGCTAAACTGCTGCGGTCAGAGTAAGGAGATGTATTTAAAAGTGTTCTGTGACATCACAAAGATTGGAAAACGGGTTGTTTTTATATCTTCGTTGTCATATATGGACTGTATGGATGAGGTTAGTAAATGTATCATTTGAAACAATATTTACAGACTTTAAGCCTTTATAAATCTAGAAAAGTGATGATATGGGCCCTTTAATATCTTGAACTGCATCACAATCGCAACATGTAGCAGTAACATCGCAATACTGGTATTCTGCCCATACTGTGCAGCCCTAGATAAAGGTGCTTAAGAAACCACACCAGCAAGTCAGTTGGAGATTACAGGTTAAGTTCCCATTGTTTCTTAGCCTCATAGCTCCAGTGCAGAGCTAACTGTGACTTTCAGTTCTCAGAATGCCACAATGCTAATTTAGCTCAAGAAGCGCTCCATGCTTAACTCATTAGACAGAAGCAAATGTTCCCGAACGCGCCTGTTTGTGATAAGTTGGTGTATCTTATTTCTCCGCATGCACCTCTGCCAGTGTTTCCTGAGACAGCGTGTTTTGCGTTAAGGGAGTTATAATTAGAGTGCTGTTTCCAGCCCTTGTAAGGTGAAATTGAGGCCCCCGTGCACTTCGTGTTGTTGTGAAAACACCTTCTGCAGGTGCAGAGAGCGAGATGCCACTCCCTTCCCTCCCACAGGGAGCAGGAGCACTCTGCTCCAGGCAGGCTGGGGCAAATACATCACAAACTGAGCAAAATTTCTTTATAAGAGTGACTCAACAGGAGAGATCTGCATTCCTCCATCTCGGGGGCCAAAGGTCAGGTCGTTGATGCAGAGGTCGGAAGCTCCTGTTGCACAGAGGGCTGGAAATGTGTGGTGCCTCTTACACACACTCTCTTCTCTCCAAACGGTCATGTGATGCATCCATGGGTGGCACTAGTTTTAACTCCGTAATCCCTGGATTATTATTTAGTTATTAATCTTATGCAGTCATGTTTAAGAAGTTTTGTCACCCCTTGTTTTGTTGTGTAAGTGCACATCCTCTACCAAAAACACACACAAATATTTTCTCTTATGTTTTATAATAATAGAACATATAAAATGGCTTGTGCAAAAGACAGAAGCCATTTTATTTTTTCCCTGTCAAATTCAGCAATGAAACAGTAATTGTGCATTAAGTCAGGGGTGCCCAAACTTCGGACTGTAATCAGCATTCCACAGTTGTTAAAGAATTTTATATATAAACGTTCATTCTCCGATCAGCCACAAGATTAAAACTGACAGGGGAAATGAAAGCAGAGGCAATGTGATGCTCTGGGTGATGTTCTGCTTTGCATCCTGCAGTCATGTGGATGTTACTTTGACATGGACCACCTACCTAAAAATCACTGCAGACCAAGTTCACCCGTCCATGGAGACGCTGTTCTCTAATGGCAGTTCCTTTTTTCAACAGGATGGTGCTTTCCCACACTGCAAACACTGTTCAGGAACAGTTTGAGGAACATAAAGAGTTCAGGGTGTTGACTTGGCCTCCAAACTCCCCAGATCTCAATCCGATCAGGCATCTGTGGTAGTAGTGGCTGATCATCGTCCCAAAACCACCTCCATGGAGTCATACCAGCGGAAAGTTTTTTCTGTCAGAGCTGCTTTTGTTATTGGGGTCTTTTATTATTTTTGTAGTCTTGTTTTATACATTTTTTTTCTTGACATTGTTGAGCCATGTGATGAAAACCTAACCCAACTAACTTGTTAGTGATGTCCTGGTACACATCGTTTCTCACAGCGTTAAAGATAAATTTGTTAACGTCATAGAAAACTCCCACTGAAATGTTTCTTCAGCCCAGACAGACAGTAGTGCTTGTACTTTTTTGACTTCCCAGTTGTTGGTCTGTACCTCCATTGTTGTTTTTGTGCACAGACAGTGGAAAAAAAAACGACAACAAAAAAACAGTGGCCTATTTCCTGTGGCCTCAGTCGGTCTGTTGTCATGACAACATTTTGACTGATCAGAAAGCCGTGACTCAGTCGGTTCGGCTGCAGCCCACTCTTGGCCCTGCCGTCGAGCAGCGCTGTGACAGCGCGGCTATGTCTCTGATATGGTTCGCTTTATCTGTGATGGAAAAACGTTTGTTTGCGTTACGACATGGTTCCTTGTGCTAGTGGAAAAGTGCAGTCAGATTGACTGCTTAAGTCTTGGTGCAGATCACAGCTCTTTCGAAGGCCTTAGACTTTTAACCCTTATTTGAGTCCTTTAGTTAAAGAGTGTATGGGGGATATGGTGTGTCCCTGTGTGAAACGATGCACATGCTGGGATAGAGGGCCCTAAAAAGGCACCGTGCAACCACCAATCCAGACACCACCTTCATCACACCTTGCACTCCTTGCACTTGCTGATTATGAGGCCGTTCCTGAGCAAAGCTGGGCATGTTGGAGCAGAGTAAAGTCTGACACGCCGACACAGAGCTAAAACAGATTCAGCACCAGCCGCCAGTGGCCTTAACAGGAGAGCACTCTTATGAGTCACTGTCCATTTACAGTACACACACTCACACACATACACA
Source organism: Brycinus macrolepidotus (assembly GCA_037974445.1). Lineage (NCBI taxonomy): Eukaryota > Metazoa > Chordata > Actinopteri > Characiformes > Alestidae > Brycinus > Brycinus macrolepidotus. The sequence goes on along the minus strand of JBBPCZ010000019.1, from coordinate 15,567,430 downwards.
CAGATCAGCTGAGGGTAAAGTCTCCCTCCCCAACACCAGAGTGAAACCAGAGAATGGACCCCTGACTGCTTCGTTTATCCACAGCTCACGTTTTAGTGTCTTCTAATCCAAGCCTTTCTCTCTCTCTCGCTCTCTCTCTCGCTCTCTCTCTCTCTCTCGCTCTCGCTCTCGCTCTCGCTCGCTCTCTCTCTCTCTCTCTCTCTCTCTCTCTCTCTCTCTCTCTCTCTCTCTCTCTCTCTCTCTCTCTCTCTCTCTCCCAACTTTTTTATGACCTTTCTGGACGCCGTGTCTGTCCGTGTAGTTACCACAATCTGTAACACCAGAAGGCCACCGTTCATTTGAGACTGAAGATTTTTAAATCTTCAGAATGTCTGTTTTATTCTTGCTTCTCTCTCAGATACTTGGATTCTTTGATGGTTACCATTGCGAAGGTGGACAAGCTTTGCAGACAAAAATCCCATTTAGCCTAATGAGAAACTTCAGAGCTCAGTTCCATGGTCTGTTGGTTGAGAAATATCGGTAATTTCAGTTGTTAACTTTGTATATGTTAGAAAGATTTGATAGATCAGATATTTGTTGTGTAATTAGGCTTACATTAGCATGTCATTTCCAGCCTGTCTAGTTTTGAAAAGCTGCAACAATCCATCCAACGTGCTTTAAAAACGATTTCTTCTTTTTGTGCATACTTTTTCAAAACCTATTCTCAGTGTTTAGACCAAATTTAGTAGAAGACAAATACAAACTGAGTAAAAACAAAATAAATAATTTTTTTCCCTTTCACTTAGTCATGTTGAGTTCCACCCACTAGGTAGGACCCCCAAAATCACCCAATATCACCAACACTGGGAGGCCCACCCTACCCACTCAGAGAGATAGAGAGGACGTTATGCTGAGTGATGGGGGAGAAGGAGGATCATCCTATGCACCCAGAGAGAGCAGAGCCAGTTGTGCTCTGTTGGACTCCCAGCCACGGATGGATGTGGCGTCCCTCAGGACTCAGCATCTCTGGGGGGTCTAGTGCGGCCAAATAAAGCTATCCAATGAAAAGTTTATGCTGCCTTAGTTACGCGAAGACAATAATGAATCTTAATTTAGTTTAGGGATGAATTAGACTTGACAAACTCAGGCAGAACGTTTCTAGCCACGTGAAGGAGGATAAAAGATCTCAACAAGCAGAACACAGCCATGACCAAAAGGCAGAAGAAGGGAGAAAGAAATGTATTGAAGCACACCAGTCTGGAAAGGGTTACAAAGCCATTTCTAAAGCTCTGGGACTTGAGCAACGATGAGATCCAAGAACGAGGAGTTGTAATATATGGTTCCCTGCAGAGATGTTCCAGGACTGAGCCTTTGGTGTTATATTTTCTGTCATTGCTGTTGCTAGGAAACCTTGTACAACCAAAATGATGCTTTGGGTACCTTTTGGGCAAATTCCCCATGAAATAAGATGTGTAAGGCATTGACGGCAGTGTCAGTGTTAATTATATACAAAAAACCCCCAAAAAACGTATCTTTTAAGTTTTCCCAAAATAACGACAGTGATGTCAGCAGTGTGTTGAGGAATGATTTCTCTCTGCTCCTTTTTAGGTTCATCCGAGGAAGCATCGTCTCCTTTTCGAAGTGTTTGACGAGAATCGTTTGGTGAGTGTCTGTTATTTGAATTTGAAAATTGCTGAACAGTTTGGTTGATTGAATTAAGGCAGTTTAATGTGTGTGTTCAGTAATGTCAGCCTGGAGTGCTGGCCAGTTTGTACTTGCTGAGTCTTGATGAATGCACCTCTTTATGCTGTATCTCCATTTGCTTAAGGCTGTGAAGTACAGGTTAGGCCTCAATCAGCAGTCATAAAACATAATACCTTGGCCAGCATTAATCAAGCTAAACCACTGATCTGGCATCAGCTCCCCCAAAGTCATCTAAGCCCAGTCATTTCTGTATGAACGGCCCAAACTGATCCTAGCACAGCACCCATAAACTGAAAAGTCTATTAAAACTGATCCCTGGCAGTACAGTGCCAAACCCCATTCATGTTGTTAAGTTTGGGTCCATGCCTGAACGGTAAGCATCTACCTGGGCCTTAATTTGTAGTGAATGGACAAGGTTGCCTTTTTTCGCAAGCAGTTGCTATAAAATGCAGGTACTGGAAATTAAATACACCCAGGGGTGGCATAAAAAGGGTGAAAGTGATCGGCCTGAAACATAGTAAAAGTCGGGGGCGTGTTACTAAGTCAAGCTTTTTTTCAAATCACATGTGGACGGCTTCCTCACCGAATCACGGCAAAGGTTAAACAAACTCCCTCATGAAAGGACTAGTGTTCCATTTTGTAGTTGATGGGACTCTCTGATAAGTGTGTATGTGCGCGTGTGCGTGTGCGCGCGTGCGTGTGTGTGTGCGTGCGCGTGTGTGTGTGTTTTGAGAGAAAGAGAGGGAGAGATAAGTAGGCCAGGTCACACTTGCTGAATCAAGTATGTTATTGACAAAGGTAAAAGTCACCTAAACAGCTGTTTCCTTTAGCATGGACAATAGACAAGACATTTTTCTGCTGCAAAATTTGAAAAATCTGTATGTTTTTGACATCTAAATGTTGTTGTTTTGACTTCTTGGCTCTATCAATGGGAATGCATGAGGGATCAGTTAGGAAAAGTCCTCTGGCGGCTGGCTTTTCTTGTTTTAAGAAATAATGTGACAGCATAAAACAAGCCTGGACACCACTTAAATAACAATCACCATCTTACAATAATTTTAAAATGATAAATACTGGATATATTGGCTATGCTTTCTCTTGCCAAGATATAATTGTTGGCATGCAATTGAGCCACGGTCCATGTCCATGGAGTTAAACTTTAGTTGGAGTGCAGCTCCAACTAAAACTTTGCATAAGCTAGAGCAACAGTGTGTAGCACCCTCTAAATGACTCCATCATTCATAAGACCTATTAATGTGTGACCCCCACTGTGCTCCATATCTCTCAGTTTCATTTTTAATATGCAGAGGGACTGTTTACTGACCTCGCCGGTCTGGAATAACTCTGCCTCGTGCGATTGTTTCTGATTGATGGGGTGGAATGGCACTGACAGAAGGACAGGCTTTAAGGCCATCACTGACTGCAACAGGACAGCTCAAATGACAAGTGAGGTGGCCCTCATCCATTTGGGCAAGGGGACTGTCCAGGCCCTCTTAAGGGACTTGAGGGTTTGTGATCTTCCAGGGAAATCTCCTTCCATTTTTAGAGAGAAGTGCAATTCTCTAGTTCTTTCTTGGGCTGGTTAGTTTTTTGGTCTTTTTCCTTTGGTCTGTGCATAGCTTTCAAGCCACTGTACGGAGTCAGGCATTTGGTTTGTGAGCTTAATATTTTTTAGCGGTCCACAGAAACCCACCAGCAGCTTCCCAAATATTTACAAACCCCCCTGGATTCTGAGGATGAACTCTTTTTGAGGAAACCTGATGTTCAGTTTGATCATGACTTGCACACACAAAACGTGCCTCTTGATTTCCTGTAATCCTACCCCAGCAGGGGTAAAAATATTAGCAGCTCTGGGGGAAGCATCAGAAGCTGAGGCACTGCTGAATATGATAGTTGAGCTGTGACTGTCTCAGGCTCAACATCAGGCAGTTTGTACCAATGCTTTCCAGCCCAACAGTTAGTTGTTTTTTGCAGCAAGGTGAGCAGAAGCTGGGTTTTCAGAAGGAGGGGTGGGGTCAAGGCCCCAGGCTCGGGATCTGTTCATGCAGAATTGCAGAAGGTGCAGTTAAGGCAGTTGAGGTCCGCCTGTAGCATGTGTGTGATTTGCAGAAAGGAGGGGAACGTGGTGGGGGTTTCTGCCTGCCCATAGTGGTTGCCTCTGAGAAACTCAAAGCCAGATTGTGCTCCAGCTCCTTAAAGAGAAAGACCACCGGGATTTTTGCCGTCACAGGCTGGTGCGCTATAGGCTAGCGGCTTCTCTGCACAGCGCATTTGACCTGCAGTGGCCATTATCGTCAGAGGAACCTCGAGAGGAATGCAACTTGTCACTGGAGCTATTTTGGTTATGTGCAGGCGCTAACGATTGTAATCACAGCGTGGAACCCGGACCAGTTGGTTTGCCGCTTCTCGTCGTCTTCACTTTCTTTTTTTTTTTTTTTTTTTTTTCCTTCCTTTTCCCTTTTTTTCCATGAGTGGCAAAAGAGATTTTCTTGCCATGCTTTGCCTCTCTCCCCTTAGTTCCACTCAGGATTAGAAGGTTAGACTGAATGGCGCGACGTCTGCGCCTGCATTTTGCAACAAGGAGAAGCAACACAGATCCTCTATCTGAGACCCTGAGCCATGGCACCGAGGATGGGCTGGTAATACCTGCCAGGAGTCCTTCAGATGGCCCAACTGTCCTCAACTCTTTCCACATGAAGGTGACTCCGGGGCAGCTGGCTCTGGCTTTGCCACCCCTGTCGCCAGATTATGGTAACTTACAGCGGCACACCACTGTATTCGTACCCAAGGTGAACAGTGGCAGTGGGAGCAAGAAGAGCACTCTGCAGATTTCCTTACAACCTGGCAGCAAGAAAAATGGGGACATGGAGAACAATAGCAGTGGGGGAGATGAAATGGAGGCTGGGACTTGTGACAATGGTGCCGGGGGAAGCTCTGACGGAGGGTCCTGCAGCAGCAGCACAACTAGTGATGTTGGCTACTGCAGTAGTAGCAGCATATTTGAGTCGGACGTCCTGGAACGTAAGGTGTCCCACGATAGAGGCATGGGCCGCCGGAAAGCAAGAGTTCCCTTGCGCCGCTGCTCCTCGTTGGTCATTTTCCCAAGGAGTCCTTGCACCACTCCACCAGCCTCACCCGTCAGTCCTGTGGCATCTCCTTTGATTCCTCCTCTTCCGCCGTCTGCCCGAGGGTCCTTTCAGACCTCACACCAGCTGCAGCTGTCCACAGCTGATGCATCACAGGATGAGGCACAGCCCAAGGTCTCTGTGGCCTCGGCGGTAAACGGCTTGCGGCTGTCCAAGAGCAGCTGTCCGCCTGCCGAGTTCAGGGATGCCAAGCCCATCCTGCATTTTAGCGTTCCAACAGAACCTTCTGTAACTTCAGAACGAAACGAAAGACACTCCAGCATTTTGGTCCACTGCTCCAACCAGCCGCCGCTTCCTCCAGGGAAAGGAAATAGAACAGTTGTCAACATGGACTGCTCCAAACCCCCAGAACTGTCAGAGGAAACTGGTGCAAAACCCCCAAGCCGTAATCCGAAGCTGTTCCGTAGCACATCGGCCTGTGGACTGCCCACAGGCAAGCTATCAACAGAGAAGAGGCACCACACTTGTCCGACTATTGGCAAATCCGATGTGCTGCAGGATTTCCACCGTGGCTTGCAGAGGAGCATTTCCCTGGAGGTGCCCTGCTCGAACACTGGGATATCATGGCATATGTCTAACACAAAACAGCTTGGCTCCACAAATGGAATGGCTCATGTGCACATACACGTGTCTCGCGGCAGTGGTGCAAAAGTGCATGACTCGCCGAAGAATGCCTTCACAAGTGACAAAAGGGCTCAGACTCTCAATTATTCTGGGGACACCAGCACAGTAAGCATTCTAACACTGGATTTGTCTGTTTACTTGAAAAGAATTTCAGGGGCAATGCAGTATTTGCATGTTGTGAAGGGCAAAGTGGGGGGGGGGGGAGTGTAGAGCTGTGTTAACCTAGAAATGGAATTTATAGTTTGAGATATAAAGCTTCAGTGGCAGGTTAATTCAGAGACTGTAAACCCATTGGTTGCATCATTTTTCACGGTAATTGCTTGTATAGTTTGTACTTGACCTGTTGCTTACTCTCTTTACCCCAAACTGTATTTAGGGATTAATGCCTTTATATAATCATTAATTACTTAATAGTACATTATGATGCAGTAAATATCTTGTTACCATAATAAAATCTTATGTCTCCATATAGCTAGGGTCCAGTGGCCCCCTTGCCTCACACGTTGCAGTGCCTTTTGTTGTTTAGTGTTTTTGTTTAATATTTGATTTGACTCTGGTCTAACACACCCACTTCAGCTTAGAAAAGGCTTATTGATGAGCTGACTGGATGATTTGCAGGGAAAGCACTAAAATGTGTTGAACAGGGGGTATCAACGGCAGAGACTAGGAACCACTGCACTATACTGCCATATTCCACAGGTATGAATGTGCTTGTCTGATTGGTACAGTATTGTGCTGGAGTCCATATGATGATGTTATTGATGGGCCATTCCTCTTGTGAGGGACGTGTGTGCATATCTGTTTACCTCCCTGCTTGGTCATGAGGGTTGGTAAGCAGCGTTCAGCATTCAGCTTCTGGCAGTGACAGGGAGCACTTAACAGGCCCATGTGGACGAACACTTAGAATTATTTGGTTGCGTTACTGTAATCCAGTTAAGAAGCTGACCTGAGGACACAATCTCACAATCTACACAAAACAATTGGTGTCAATAGTAGAACCATCTCAGGAGGAGCAGCTCCCAGATTTTGTGTTTGTATACACACGTGATGAAGGGTAGGGGGGGTGGGGGACTGTGTTTTTATTATTCTGTTAGCACTTGGGGTAATCCATTTAACTATTTACCTTTAGGCTAATTATAGCAGCCTGGTGAAGAGGGCCTCAGCAGGCCTATAAATACAGAGCGTCAGAAATACTCTGCCTGTCTCCAGATTGTCTGGCCCCCGCTCTGCGATGCCCAGTGCCAGCGACTCAAATTTAACGGCATGATCCAAGAGGAGCGCTCGCGGCTCTCGGTCAGCTGCTGGGGTTCAGGGGAGTAGGGTGGGCTGGGGGGTGGGGGGCTGGGGAGATGAAGGGGTGGGTTTATTGCATGTGTTGCACCAGTTCCAGTGGGCTTCTCTCTCTCTCTTGCCCCCTCCCTTTCATTTTTTTTTTTTTTTTTTTTTTGTCTCTGCCTCTTATTTCTTTCCTCCTTCTGACTACTCCCTTTCCCTCCAATGTTTTTTTTCCCCTTAGTTCTCTATCTACCTTTACCTCTACCCTGTTGCTCTTATATACGCTCATTTTGAATGCTTCCTCTATGCTGAGCGGTCATGTGACTGCAGTCACTTGTGTTCGTAGGTCAAGGCCAGCGATCATATGCTGAGAATGAGATTCACATAAACAGGAGATCTAACGGAATAACTTTGGTCAGACTCATTCATGTCCACTAATGTGTTAACATGGTCTGAGATAACTGTGAGCTGACAGTTTTGATCAGTTTGATTTAGTTGTTTATATAGTTTAATTTTATATATTCACTGACCCACGAAAAAGTTAAAACATACAAGACAAACTGCCTTTATTTATGCATATATACATATATATACACACACACACACACACACACA
>JBBPCZ010000019.1:15498543-15518543 GCA_037974445.1 Brycinus macrolepidotus | reverse complement strand
TTCATTGTACTCAAGAAGATATGATTCTGATATCATGAGTTCTTACATTTATCTTGGAACTGCAGTACGTTGGAGCAAAGAATGGGTTTGTTAACTTTTTTCATTTTAAAGAAATTTTAATTTTAATTAATTTTTTCAGAAGTCTTTTGGTAATGCTCACAAAACCAAACTCACACACAAGGCCATTATGGTCTATTATTCATTCAGTACGACTCCTCAGTTGCCATGGAGATTCTGGATCAACACATGTACAGTACTGTGCAAAAGTCTTAGGCACGTGTGAAAATAATATTTAAAAACTGTTAAGATAAGCAGTGAGTATTTTTTCACTTTAATTTTACTAAATATACTAAATAAAACTGTAATAAATACAAATAACATACAGTAAATGGTGACTTTATACATAGTATATCAGTGTGTTCCTTGTGGAGGCCCAGAATTACTTTTGACTCAATCAGTCCTTCATTAAATTAAATCAGGAGCTGCTGATGGAGTTTCACAAATCCAGACAACGGCTGGAGGAACCGAGGAGGAATCTGGAACCGAACCTGTGTTCTCCTCACCAGCTCACACAATATCAACTATATCTTGATACTTTTTACTGCGTTTTTGTTTGTTTAGATTTATTCGAACGTTAACTTTGCTTGCAGAAAGACACTTTATCACACGCTGAGAAAAATTGGGTTTAAAGGTGTCCAAGACTTTTGCACGGTACTGGAGACCTGTCCATGTCAAACACGTGACTTTGCACAAGCTGCCAGTATGTGCAGAATAGTTCTCTGTCATGGCCGTATCTATCATTTGAAGTACTTCTTAAGTTTTTTCTTTCTCCTCCATCCTGTCACACACACGTTTCACCGCAGGATTTGGCTTGCCCATTCCATGTCAAAGGTCACAGCCCAGATGTCAACCCCACCTCTGCCTCCCACACACAAACTCCTCTCACCCCCCCTTTCACAGTGTGTGTGGTATAGTGACCCCAGGCTAGTGTGCACTGGGGACAGAGACAGACCTGTTGCTGTGCTCGGCTGAAGTCTATATTGTTACTAAACCCAAAGTAAATCAAACTAACACTTAAACCCAGTGTTGCTCACAGCATCAAATCGGTTTCCTTCTCCCCCGTTTCAAGCAAAGATGCTCCACATCACACTAAAGGTCATAAAGATACACCTTTATTTCAATCTATAAACCCCCCTCAGATACTTATAAATCCTAGAAAAATTGTACATCGGAAAATGCACACAATTATTCACTACTAGTCAAACGTTTTTGCAAACACTTTTCTACATTTACAACATTTGCATGTTACTCACTTAATGTTCACTAAAAATACACCCAATATATTTAACTAACAAGCAGATTTACAGTATGTTCACCATCTGAGGACCAGAAAATGTCATATTTTTTATTCATCACTACTGACCTACAATAAGTCACCAAATATAATATAATAAAATATAGTATAATATATAATATATGTGTATCACCAGACAAGTGTTAGATATGTAAGTTATTAAGTGATGAAACAGTTAACATTTAAAGGATAGTCTAGAATTTGACTCAAAACCAGTTAATAAGATGTCAGACATGCACTTTTACAGATTCTTTCATCTTATAAAGGAAACTTGACATATTTTCATTTATAGTTGTTCACTCGACAACTTTACATCAAATAAAAATCTGAAGTTTATGAAATAACTGGATAAGTGGGGTGCAAAACCTTTTGACTGGTAGTGTGTATTTTAATGTTACCATACACAAATGTACAAAATACATAAATAATACATGAAATTACTTATAGTCTGTGAAGAGACAGTAACTATCTACCAACTAGCTAAAACTACAGGCAGCAGGTTGTCTGGTAAAAGGTGGATATGGGGAAGAATGCTTTAACTCATTGAAGGTACCGGAGAAGAGAGGGACATAACTATCTTCTCTCCTCCCCCCACTCTTTCAGTGAGGGCTGTAGAAGGCAGAGAGAGGCCCAGCTCGTGTTGCTGACCCCTGACCCTGAATTCTATAGGACTTTTATCTGAGCTTGCACTTTGACCTCTGTTTGGCTCCACCGAGCTTCCTCAGGCTCTGAATCCACAGACCACACCCCCTTTAATCCAGACAACCAATCACTTCCTGCTACCTGGACAGGGCTGCACGATATTGTCTGTTAATCGATATCACGATATTGGGCTCTGCAATACTGATACATCACAGATCCTCTATTTTACCAGCATCAGCATCCATATAAACACTCAGAGACACGTGGAGCTTCACTGGGATCGATAGTGAATAAAACGGCTGGATTTCTGATAAAGATGTCTGGTTCCATTCACCATCACTGTAAAGAAATCCAAGTCTAAGTTACTATACATTGAACCATTTCAGATCAACCCCACTCTGAATGACTATGTTGAATTGAATTGAATTGTGGGGCAATTTTGAAAAATCAGTGGACTTTCTCTTCAAACCTGTAAAATAGGAGGAGAGGGAAGGGCTTCACTGTTGGCTCAAGTTGGAAAAGAATAGAAAAATCCTGCGTATGTGGAACACATGCTGAAACAGGACTTAAATACTAAGGTCTGGTGTAGGGTGTAACGTAAAGTGTGTGTGTGTGTGTGTGTGTGTGTGTGTGTAGGGCTGCACAATATATCGTCTGTTAATCGTTATTGTTGTAGTCTCTGCAATACTGATATTACAGAAGGCTGCAATATGCAAATGAGCCTCTAACCAATCATAGTGATTCTGACAGGATGACCAATCACAGCTCCAGGTGAGTTACTGGGTGTTCTGATGAATCGAGATTTTCATGTCATCCAACAAAAGTCTAATTATTTGAATCTTTAACCATTAAAGACTGATTCACTATGGTGTTCTTAAAGGGCCTATATTCTACTATTTAATTCTATGTCATTTTTTCCTTGGGCAGGTTTCTGTACCACATAATTCATTCTTATATGACCAATTTCCAAACCATGTTTATCCTTTAGAAGTAATACTTTCGCGATTTTAATTAGAGAAAAGTGATAATTTAATATGCTGACAGATGTTGCAGTTGCAGCAGTTGCAGTATAATCTTGATTCTCATATTTCCATAAACCCATAAACAGATTTCAGTCAGGTGTCTCTACTGTTGCTGATCAGATTTCTTCTCAGGCTGGGGTCGCTACTGATAGTGGTCAGGTTTTGATCTTTGCCCTGAAACCTGTCAAAACTAATTTGAGTTGAGCTTGTTGAAAGTTGAGCTTGTAGTTTGAATCATCTGATTCTTTTTTTTTTTTTTTTAAAGTTTTACATTCTGTACAGTATGACTGGGCTTCTGTGTTCAGTTCACAACATTGACAGTGTAATTTAATCTTTTACTTACTTTGCTGTTTATTTTTCAGGGACAATAATAATAGCAATAATCAGCAACATTGCATGTCAGTGTGCTTGGTTTAGCCGAATGGATTATGCTGTCCCTGAGCAGGTTAATGCTGAAAATGATGAACAATACTTCTGAGAAAACGCTTGTAATCTTGAAATCAGTTTTATAAGCCAGTTGCTGCTGTCGAGCTGAAAGTAGATGGAACCTGATTCTTGTAACATGTTAATTTTTTGTCCTTTATAATGATGATTTTTACTTTGTAGCACTTTGAGAATTGTTTTAATGTAAACTGTTACAAATACAAAATGTATTATTATTGTTGTTGTTATTATTACTAGTGGTAGTAGTAGTTGAAGTAGTAGTATTTTGCATCTGACTGCAAGAGATGCTCACCAGTTGGGCCACTTTTCTTGGCTTGTGCGCCATCTAGTGGCCAGTGTGAACACTGCACTGCATGCAGCATATAGAAAATCCTTCTAATGGATTTAGATGTCCTGAATTTTTACAAAATTGCATAATTTTGTTTGTCCCTATAATGTAATTAGATTAGCACAGTATCAGGCCCTTCATGTGTTGGAGCAGTGATCTGGAGGGCTGGAACTGAGTCAGACTCCATAAAACTCCTCCCACACAATAATCTGTGCAGTAACCTGCTGCTACCCAGATGTGCAACTGTTTATTGGGTCCTAAATCATTATGTGCGATATCTTTATTATTATGTCCAATAGTCTTATCATGTACATTATCACTACTTATGTCAATATGACTGATCTACTGCACGCAGTAACAGACTCGGTATAGAGAACAACTCCAGGCCACTATTTGTGTTAATTATTGAACTACTTCAGCAATAAGTTATTTATATGTAATATTTATACCGTTGCATTTTGTATATATAGTATAGTGTATTTAGTATTGAATGTTTTCAGCAATTTTTTTTACTTTATATTTTATATTGTTCTTGTCTTTGTGTCTCTGTGTGTCTGTGCAGTCGTGACATAAACATTAGTAAAAATTTCTGAAGATGGCACATGGCACACAGTCATTAAAGCCAGTCAGACATGCTTCGACCGACACCAGGCTAAGGCTGAAAGCTGAGCCACCAAGACAGCAGGGTTTTCTCTGTTTAAATAAATATACAACCCTCGCAAACAGCGCTGCACGCGCAGCCCGGCCTGTTTTCAGTCATCACAAGCCTCCGAGTCTCAGAGGGATGAGACATTTAGCTGCCTGACCTTGCAGAGCCGTGTTGATGTAATAAGTTGTGATGTGGGTGTGATGCAGAGGTGGTGTGTGTGTGGGTGTGTGTGTGTGTGTGTGTGTGTGTGTGTGTGTGTGTGTTTTCCTAGCTTAGAATGGAACTCATTAGGCTGACAGATACTCTGCTATTTCTCAGTGTCTTAAGAGTTTGCAATAAATTCCTGTACTGTTTAAGGTCCAGATTGGTTATATAAATAGTGGTGCATACATTTACCAGCCTGATATTCACTGAAAAATCTGTCTTGCTTCATGAAAGTAGTGTTTACACTTAGATTTCAAGCAAAATGTTTATAAAATATTACATACATTTACTTCATTCCTTTCTATAAATCTTATTTTCTTATCTATATTAATTACATGGTGTTAATAAATATCAGAAAATGGGAGTGATGAGGATCTAGCACAATCATTATTATCGCTGTAAAAAAAAAAACCTGCATTAAAAAAAAACACAACATGAACTTACAGTAGAAGTAAAGAATGGTTTTGCTTTCTCCTGTAAAGTTCCTTTGTTTTGGAGAGTGATAATATCATTTGTGTTAGAACCCTATCACTCCCATTTTCTGATTACTTTAACACCATGTAATACCACACACACACACATACACACACACACACACACACATACACACACACACACACACACACACACACACACACACACAGACACTTATATAAACATATATAACATAATGAAAAAAGACTTTTTATTTTTCTGTACATTAAGAATGTATATTATCTTTTCATCAGTTGGTCAGTTGAAAGCAGGAATTGATGTATTTATTGCGGCAGTTTGTTCTAGAGTGTAATTTGGCTGCTCTGAATTTGCCTTTTAGCATTTTATTAGTCAATAACTGATCACTCGGATAGTTATTGAACATCGACATCTGCGAAGTGGTCTTTGTGTTTGACTTTGGCCATGTCACTGACCTTTCTCTTTCCATCTATCTATCTATCTGTCTCGCCCTTTCTCTCTATTTCCCATGATCTTTTGTTCCCTGGTTTAACCTCCGTGACCAGGCTGTGAAAGGGAAGTGACCAGTGGCCATGTGGGGTGTGTGTGTGTGTTAGTGGAGGATGGGAAAAGTGTGTTTGAAGGTGAGATGACAGGATAATGGATGTATGGATAGAAGGATGAGCGCTCGTCTTTTGTGTTCTGCAGAGGGAGGAGGACACACACAGAGCTGAGCAGTACCAGGAGTCTATTATACACACACACACGCACACACACACTCACACATACACACACTCGCACAGACACACACACAAACGCACACACTCACTTGCGTGCTCACAGTTCATGACTGTACTTACATCACAGAAGTTTGGCCCCACCCTTGGTTTTTTTAAAAATAAACCGTGCATGGCTCTTTCAAAATTTTATTACAAGAAAACATTAGAAATGCTTCAAACAAATGTAACTGACTGATTTTGAAGTGTAACGATGCGCACTGCAAGTGCAGTTTAATGGATGTGAAAGTTTATGTATGAGTTTTATCAAAATTACATCTCACTTTTTCACAGAACCCCATCCTTTCCAGCATTTTTTGGAAATAACTTGTGTCCAAACCCTCCCAGCACCTTTTCAAGCAGCAAACAGTTCTGTCTCATTTGTTGGAGCTCTTTTGTGGGTCCAGCTCATCTCTGCAGCTCAATGGGAGAAAGATCTGGAGACTAGGGAGGCCAAGACATCATTCTCTAAACGTTTTGCTTTTCTTTGGACTGGATATTGTTTATTGTTTAAAAATCGGAGTGTGGGCCCAAACGTCTGGCTTGTAGTGTATATCTGATATGAGAGCATAAGGATGGACAATATGGCAAAAACCTACTGCAGCAGAAAATAGTGCTACATTTTTTAAGCAAGGAAACAGGAGGAAAATTTAAACAATTGCTGAAAAATAGAGAGAATGGCTTAATAATCTCATATCAGCTCCATATTTTAAGCTAACACTGTAAAATCATTGGTTCTTTACTGGCTCTCTACAGTTGGTCTTAGTCTCTGTTTTATGAGGCAACTGGCGAATGCATTATAACTATTGAGATTGTAAATGATGTGGTTATTTCAGTTGTTAAACGCTGTTTCTTGTTCTATGTCTGAGCTATTTGTTAAGGGACATTGAGTTTGAGAAAGCCGCTATGTAAATACAAAGTATCATTATTATTATTTATTGTATCATAGCATAGTTTACTGTGATACTGATGATCATAATGATTACTCGCCCCTATGTACATCAGATCTGACATTTTCTTCCTCTTTTCTATAATCCAGATCCCAGGAAGAAATACCACATCAAGCTCCTGGCCTTCAACTTCATAGGGGAGGGTTACCAGGCCGACCGGACCATCAGTACCCCAGGATGTGTCTGTAAGAACCTCCACGCTAATGTTACACTATAACACTAACCGTATTAGACTGATAACGAACACAAAATCATCTCTCAGTCAAGTGTACTCATGATGTGCGTTATTTTAAGATGTACAGTACTGTGCAAAAGTCTTGGCACCTATGCAGATTCTTTAAAGCCATTTTTCTTAGAGTGTGATGAAGTTAACCTTAGAATAAATGCAAACAGTTTAATTTAATGAAGTCAGACCAGGTTTCTGGTGGAAACTGCAAGTAAGTATTACTTCCACAAGGAACACGTTGATATACAGTACATACAATTTTCACAGGCGCCTAAGACTTTTGCACAGTACTGTACATTGCACACATCCTTTTAAAATGAATGAACTGATAACAGAGTATCACACAGTACAACAAATTGGAAACAAACGTAAATGAATTGTCTGTAGCACGCAGTCATAGCTTTGTTTCTGTTTGTTTGCGTTTATTTTGCACTTGTTTTACTGATGTACTGTATGTTTGTTTCTTTGTGTTAAAGCGGTACGTGATCGTTTGGTGCCCCCACCTCCTCCTCCCCACCATGTGTACGCCCGGACAAACAGTTCCTCCTCGGTCTTTCTACACTGGGCCCGGCCGGCCTTCACCGGCGGCCAGACCATCAACTACACAGTCCGCTGTAACCCAGTCAGCCTCCAGAACGCCTCGCTGGTGCTCTACTTACAAACGTGAGTACGTCTGACCTCAGAGAGAGAAAGGAAAAGTCAGGAATGTCTGAAAGAGAGAAGATTTAGAGAGCAGTCGATAGGGCAGGAATCTGAAGATAGAAAACCTAGAGAGATGTAAAATTTGAATTGAATAGATATTGAATTGATTGTGAGTTAAAGCATCAACAAAGCATGTGATGTGTTCTATAAATAATAGTAATAATGATAGTAATAATAAAACAGCAGGACTAGACAGACACAGAGTCAGATCATAAAGAGAAAAGATTCTGAAATAGAAGAAGTATTTCTTATGTTTTTGGGCAGTGAATTCCATAATTTAGGTGCAGCAACGCTGAAGGCCTTCCATAGAGGCCTTTTATGTAAGAGGGAGCGAGGCCTTGAATGGCCTCTAAATAAAGTGTTACCTTGAAACCCTGTTAGGCAGACTTTGGTACATCTTAACTTCAGCTATACTTAGTCAATATCAGCACATTTTAAATCCACATATTCACCTCGACTTGTTTCTGGGCTGCAGGGGGGACCAGAGTCTGCTCGTCAAGGATCTGGAGGCAAACACTCGCTATGAGTTTGCCGTGCGATTGCATGTGGACCAGCTCACCAGCCCCTGGAGCCCCGTGGTGTACCAGAGCACTCTGCCAGATGGTAACAATCATCAATTTATTATTTCTAATTATTATTATTAGTAGTAGTAGCAGCAGTAATAGTCTTAGTAGTAGTAATAGTAGTAGTAGTAATAGTTATTGCTGGACAGTAGTTTTACATAAATATTAACATTTTATTTGTCATATCTGTGTTATTTGGTCAATTTTGATATCGCCGATATGTTACTATAGTGAAGTTTTTCTGATTTAATGCAGCTGCTTTGGTAACTTTTGTTTGAAAAGATTACAAATGACAAAAGTTTTAAATCAGACAAGCTACAATCAGCAAATGTACAGAACAACTGTTAGTTACTGTGGTGTTTATGAATTTTATACTGAGCATGCACCACTAATGCCCTTAACGTAGTTATTCGGTACTTTCTTTACTGCATTATGCCACAACAGTAATTACCCTTTTAATTAGCCAGATCTGGTAGTAGAGTTATTAGTGAAAGAAAAAAAAGGCTTTCTTTTTCACTCTTCACACACAGAAACATCAGTGATGAAGTTACTTTGTGTTTTCCAGTCTAAGTGGTTTAATTACTGTCAGAGTTAACTGATCACTGATGATTTTACTGTGCCTCTTGGGCTTTTCAGACCAGTTTTACCCGACATTTGGGCTGGTGCATTTTTTAATTGCAGCTCTGCATTGCAGTGTAGTTGCTGATTGGTCCCTCTTTTATCGTTCTCAGCCCCCTCGCTGCCCCCAGCAGGAGTTAAAGTCACTCTGATTGAAGGAGACACAGCGTTGGTGTCATGGAAACCGCCTAACGAGCCCAATGTATCTGTGGCGCGTTACACCATCCTGTACGCGTCGCGCAAAGCGTGGGTTGCTGGCGAGTGGCAGATCCTGCAGAGAGAAGGTGAGCAGTGTGTGCATACAGTACTGTGCAAAAGTCTTCGACACCCATGAAAATAATATTTAAAAGCTGTTTAGATGAGCAGTGAGTGTTTTTTCACAATAATAGAACCAAATATACTAAATAAAGCTTAAAAGAATAAATACAAATACTTTTATACAGTAAATAGTGATTTTATGTTCAGTATATCAGTGTGTTCCTTGTGGAAGTCCAGTATTACTTGTAGTTCCCATCAGAAACCTGGTTTGACTCAATCAGTCCTTCATTAAATTAAATCAGGAGCTGCAGATGGAATTTCACAAATCCAATCAACGGCTGGAGGAACCGAGGAGAAATCTGGAACCGAACCTGTGTTCTACTCACCAACGCACAAAATATCAACAAACAAAACAAATCTTGATACTTTTTACTGTTTTCATGTTTGTTTGCATTTATTCTAATGTTAACTTTGCCAGGGCACTTTAATTATCACACACTGAGAAAAATGGCTTTAAACTATTTGCGTAGGTGCCTAAGACTTTTGCACAGTATGTGTGCATGAAGGCAGGAAGTCCCTGGTGTGTTTGAAATTTATAACAAACGGCACTTAAGTATGTAAGGCGTCTGGGTTTCACTGTAGAAATAAAGACCCACTAATCTTTGAGGGATGGTAGTAATTGCCTGTCCACTGAGGCTTCGTAAAGGAAGAGAACATGACTCAGACTGCTCTCTGTAACCACTGTTTATGACTCCTGCTAAAGCTGCACATTCACTAAACCTCTGTTATAAATCACAGTCTGCAGCTCTAAAACGTCTTCAACTCCAGCAGCTCCTGTAGAGCTTAACTGTGAGCATGTACTGGCAGATAGGGCTACAAACCTCATGATTTATGATTGCATTCCTTTTTGATGGGAAAATTGTTGTAAATAAAGTGTTGTTTTACTGAATTGATAGATATAGTATAGTTGGAACTGGTACACTGCAAAAAAAATCATTGTCAAAAATAAGTTAAATAAAAACAAGAAAAGAAAAGAGGTCATCGAATCAAGCAAAATTATCTGTGAGAAAATTTCACTTGTTAAGCTTTCTTAAAACAAGAAAAGGTTTCTAAAAAGCTTTTCAAGGTTTTCTGGCTATATTATTATTCATTATTTTCTTTATTTTTGATTTTTTTATTGCTGAAATTCATGGCAAATGCTTAAGCTTGTGTTTTTAATCAATGATTTACCAGTTTTCTAATTTATTTACCCAGGGAGCATCACCATGGCCTTACTGGAGAATCTGCAGCCTGGCAATGTGTATTTGGTGAAAGTGTCTGCTTCGAATCAAATGGGAGATGGGCCTTTCTCGCCTGCCGTAGAACTCACTGTTAGCATGGATGGCCACTCCTCTGGACACGCATCTCGCTCTCACGGCTCTTCCCATGCCACCGGTATGTAAAAAAAACTGCAAGGCACTCCAGAATAGCCTTTCCTTTTCTTAGGTTTCATCTTATTCAAGATTACCGTGATTTATTACAATCCTGGGCATGACTGAAATACACTGAGGAGCAGTTATTACTAGTACTGAATTAGTGTGATTACAGAAGCAATTATACTATTGTTCTTCTTAAGTTTTATTATTATTATTTATTTTTTTTTTTTGTATTTTTTTTATTATTATTATTGTTCTTTTTATAGCAACCACCTAGTAACAACTACAGTTACCATAGTAATCAGTCTTTGCATTTTCTCACAGAAAGACAGTCTAGTTAGTTTTCTCTTTATAGCTGAAATTTGGCGCAGTTTCTCGTCCTACAGCTTTTAAGATGTTGGCATTAATATTCAGTGTATTGCAGGTCTATACAGCTTATCAGTCGGATGATCAGGGGCCGAGTATTGATCGTTTAAAGATTCAGGTTTTTGTGGTTGAGTCGCTTTTGTAATTTATGAGAGAGCGGAGGGGCGAGTCGCCTTAACAGTGTATAGGGGAGAGAGAGTCTCTGCGCGAGCATTGTGACGTCTGCTCACTCTGCGGGCTACGGCTGGCACAAAGAGACAAATACAGATCAAAAAATCAGCAAATGCTACAAAGACAGTAGGCTTATAAACAGCCTTTAAGAAAATAAAGCTCATGTCAGTTATGAAAAGAAAGATGTCACTGTTTGTTGTGGTTTATTAAAAATAATCAGCCCGTGAACGCTTGGTTTAGTCCTGCTAGTTAGCTGGCAAGCTGCTAGCTGGCTCAGTTACCCAATTTGAGGCTGTATCTTAACTTTTCTGGGGGAAAGATGTGTTCATATTGAGCCTGAAGGACACTAAAGTGTGGTTGTGTGACAGGTTCAGTCAGCCACCCTCATGCCCCTTTTATGTCCGTGCACATCAGAAACAAGCTTCTCTGAATGCTGGAGTGCAGTCACACTTCACATTTTCACGCGGAAATAAGATAAGATAAACCTTTATTAGTCCCACAAGTGGGAAATTTGCATTGTCACGGCAGAAAGTGGGCAGTACGAAGATAAGAGCAGCAAAAATTACGAACAGTAGATTCGAAACTATACCAACAGTACAGTATAAAAAGTACACTATACAAACAATCTAGAAATATAAATATGGATGTGTGTATTGAAAAATATATATGTAGATATATGTACATGTAAATTCATTCCAACATTACTTGAGCTTGATGTTTCTTTTTAATTCTTCACGTATTATATTAGAGAGCATTTGCATATCATTATCTTGTACCCTTTGAGAATATTGCTGTGAAACTGCACCTTGCCTAAAGCAAGGTGTTTGTGTTTGTGTCTGCTTTACTCATCTTGATTTGCCCTGTTTGTAGGCATATTGACTGTTTGTGTTGCTGGAGGGTGTGTTCCTAATGTGTGTTGGTGTCTCTACAGTGTTTTCCAATAGCTTTTACCATCTGGACCAGCGGTCAATGACGGGCATTATTGTAGGCGTGTCCATCGCACTTACGTGCATCATCATATGTGCTCTGATCCTGATGTGTCGAGGGAAAGCCAAGTAAGTCCTCACGTGAATTTTTATTCCTTTTATTAATCATTTTATTGAAAGGTGCCTCTCAAGTACACCTTACCAACAAGCAAACCAGAGCATAAACATGATAATACAAAAGAAGAAAAATAAAAATAGATAAAATAAACATGATATATATAAAATCACAAGAATGCAAAACTGGATGCAGTCTAGGGACAAGATCAAAGAGAGGAGGCAAGTTTGAAGAGGTGAGTTTTGAGTCTGGATTTGAAAGTCAGAAGAGAATGGATGCAGCAGATTTCTTGAGGGGGAATTCCAGAGCTGGAGGGGGAAACATAACTAAAAGATCTAAAGCCCAAATGAGCAGAAGGCACAACGAGTAGATAGGAAAAGTACTGTCTAGAATGTCGTTATTAAGTTTGAGAAAGTTAGAAGAAAACCAAGTTTTAATTTCAAGGAGGCAATCAGAAAAGACAGAGGGTGGAAGGGCTAAATCAGGCTTGGTAGATATGTAAAGCTGGTTGTCAGCATAGCAGTGAAATGGAATATCAAATTTCCTGAAGATTGAAAGAAGGGAAAGAAGATAATGAATAGATAATGAATAGAGAAGATAGATAATGAATAGGGGGTGGTAGTAGCCCAGTGGGTAAAAACGCTTGCCTGTAAACCGGATGACCACAAAGTTGCAGGTTCAAAGCCCCCACTTTCTACCATTGTGTCCTTGAGCAAGACACTTCACCCTCAGTGTCTCCAGGGGGACGGTCCCTGTAACTAATAAGTAAGTCGCTCTGGATAAGTGCCAGATGCCACTTTACCTTAGAATAGGGCCCAGAACAGAACCTGGAGGAACACCACTAGTGACTGGGGTGGACTGTGATCTAAAGCTCTTAAGTTGAACAAACTGAGTAAGTTGGAGAGCTATGAGGCAAACCAGATGCGGGTGATCTCACTAAGACCAACAGAGTTAATACTAACAGTTCTATGGGAGACTGTATTTAAGGCTGCAGTCAGATCTAGTAACACTAGCATTAGTAATTATTTTTACATAATTCTTTCTTAGTGATTCAGATTCAGTCATTTACTCTAAGTTGATTCAGTGCTGACTACCTGGTGATTCAGTGACTGACATGAAGATTTTACTTCGCAGGAAATCGTGCACCAACAAAATCACCAGGCCGGAAGGAAGTCAAGCCCCGCCCACTGCTGTTCTCAGACCCAATGAAAATCAAGCTGAAAGTGCTGATGTCATGGTACCCATGATGAGAGATCATTTCATTGATGCAAAGGTAAACACAGACAGTGAAATTTGTTTATAAGAAAATGGCCTTTTAGCAGAAAGATGTTGACAAAACTTTTTTTTATTCTCAGGGTGGAACAGATTTAATCATAAACAGTTTTGGCCCTGTCAGACCCCCAACTGAGAGGAAGAGGGAACAAAAATGGAATTTATTTCGGAAAGAAGAAAAGGTACAAATCCAGGTTCTTAATGAAACACGTTTATACGTTTTTAAATGTACACTACCAGTCGAAAGCACTGCGATTCTCTACATTTGTGTATTACTCAGTTATTACTTACTAAAAATACTCTTGCTATCAAATACATTTACACTATGTTCAGCGTTTGAGTCTTTATAAGCCAGAAAATGTAATTTTTATTCATCACTACTGACCTACAAAAAGCCACCTAGTCTAATTATGTTTGTAAAGTGGATCACCAGACGAGTGTTAGATATTTAATGAGCTATTAAGTGATGAAACAGTTAATGAGTGCATTTAAAGTTAAAGGACAGTCTAGAATTTGACTCTGCATCACCACACAACCAGTTAATAGGAGTCAGACATGCACTGTTACAGATTCATTCATTTTATTAAGGAAACTTGCTTTCTTTGACATATTTTCATTTATAGTTGTTCACTCAACAACTTTCTGATGAATAAAAATCTGTAGTTTGTGAAATCAGTGGATAAGTGATAAAACATCTGTGGTGTCCAAATACTTTTGACTGATGTGTATATTACTTTTCTTGCTTTTGCAAATTAATTATTAATGAGAGTACTGTGAATTCTGGTGAATTTAACCTATTTGTGTGATGTAAGTAAATAACCTCCTAAACTCATGCGATTTACTAAATAATACATCTTTAATAAAAACTGAACAATAAATCTAGGGATGAAGGGGTTGAAAATACTCTCACTTCTCTATTTTTGTCCTCAGTGTATGTAGTATAGCATATTTAGTATGAAGCATTTTCTGGACAGTTTTTATTTTATATTATATCTTGTACTGTTCTTGTCTCTGAGTGTCTGTGTAGTCGTGGCATAAGCAATTTCCTTCGCGATCAAAGTTTTCTGATTCTGATTCTGATCTCTCTAATCAGGTAAAGAAAGTCCCTGGCTGCTCTTCCATGTACCAGCCGGGGAATACTTTACTGTGTTACTCTGGGGAGTCGCCCGGGGCCTCATCGCTGCACCAGCCCTCCTCCCTTCACGCCCTGCTCGGACCACCAGGGGGCGACACTGAGGGCTCGCATTCCAGCGAAGGCAGCCACGAGACTGGAGACTCTGGACGCTACTCACACGACGAAACGGAGATGACCAACCTGTCGTCGGGCGCAAGCAGTCGCCCCCCATCCCTCAGCAAGGGGTCCGAGGGAAGTCCAGATCACGTGTTGAAAGCGTCGTATCTCGCCATTGAGCTGGGGGAGATCAGTCAGGAGGACGGGAGCGGTGGTGGAGCTTCTGTTGCCGTAGTCACCCCCTAGTGGTCATCAAAAAAATTCCTGGGCCTTGTCCCAATCCTCCAAACCCCTTTCCTACCTTCCCTCTGCTTTAATGGACTTGTAAGCAGAGGGTCCCACTGGGCTGCTTCGATGTTCTTCGTTCAGAGCCCCACCTACATGTGAATGTGTTGTTTTTTTCACTTTTTTGTGTTTGAAAAAAAGAAACCTCACCCACCGTGAATGTTTATGAGAAAGATTGTCCAAACAATGTGAAGTGTGTTTGAAGACGTTATTTAAGCGAGTGTATCACTGGAGAAGGAGAAGCTCTCCTTACACTATTAAGCGAAGGCTTCAGCACAAAAGTGACGACATGGCTAACAGTGAACCGAGACTAGCGTTTAGCTTCAGTTCATCCTTAACCACGTCCACATTTGTGGCTGTTTAACTGTCATAGACTAAAAATATTTAATATCTAATTAAGTTGTGTAGTGGGTTCCCCATCAACATGACAGATGATGCTTCCTGATAGCAATAATGTTGCTCCTGCTTGTTTATAGTTTGTCTGTCTGTCTGTCTGTCTTTTACTGTTTGTTTGTTTTTCAGTCCTGGGATTGTAAGAGTCATGTTTTTTAGTTAGTTCTACCTCAGCAGTTGATCAGCTCCGCCATGATCAGGTAACGATGTGCTCGAAGTCGTTTTACCCGCTTCTTTATTTAATTTTGTTTCACTCCACATATGACCAAAGTTCTCAGGTTCTCAGGCTCTCAGGTTCGTCATATGAATGTGTGTGTGTGTGTGTGTGTTTGTTCTCGTGCTCTTACAGTCCCCGTCTCAAACTACCTCGTTTTATTGTGTTAAATAGTGTTATGGCTTTTACTCGACTCAGGGACTCGCGATTTAGTACATTTGAAAAGCCATGTAGACGTTTGAAGGGACATGGTTTGTTTTGACAGGGTATCCTTGTAGAGCTGGGCTGCTTCGGCTAGGCTAATTGCCACTGACCTCTGTTGAATGTGTATAGTATTTTTCACGCCGCTTTAAATTCGGAGCCTCTCGCGCATGGAAAGGCCTTTCAGTAGGAATTATATGTCAGCAGTAGATTTTTCTTTTTGAAGTTTACTTTCATTCGTTTTCTTTTTGTAAATGCTGGTACGGGCTCCGTCCAATACAGCAGACCTTAAAGGAATGCATCCTGCCCAAAGATGCTAAAATGATGAGCCAATCAACCCCAATTTGCAATTTGCTATAACACCAGGCCCCATTGAACCTCCACTTTAGCACTTTTGGGCAAATCATTCCTTTAAAGTCATTTTGAAAAACAATGGCCTTATGGTGGATTCAGTGAGTCGGAGAAAGAGATTAGTTCGAGTGTGTTTGTGAGAGGATCTTATAACAGTGGTTTTCAGTCCTGGTGACCCAATGTAGTGGACATTTTTTTGTGTTTTTTCTACTTTTGCCAACACACCGTAGCTCATCAGGCAATTTTCATGAGCTCAGTCGGGTGTTCGGGCATGTTTAGGGGTCCTGCGATTGAAAGTCGCTGCTTTAGAAAACAGAAGAATGACTGTTTTAAGTGCAAAAAGAAAAAAAAATCTGATGGTTGAAGAGAGGAGTGAACACCAAAACCTTTAACCTCCAAAGATATATATTTTTCTCGACGTATATGTACTACTGAGTACACGTTCTAGTTACTTTCTCGTCTTTTAATATAGTTGACGCTATTGTAGAAACATGAGTTTAGCACTTGTCTTTTGAACTTGTTTTAGACGTTTTGTAGATCCCATGACTAAAATGTGCAACGGTGACGGACGCCATCATCCTAAGACTTGTTTGCTACTTCTGTTTGGTTTTTGAGCTTTTTATTGCTGGTCGCTGGGACGCTACCATGAGGACAATGAGTTTTTCTACACACCAGACCAAAGATGAAAGTCCCAGTGAAGAGCAAGGGCCTCTGTTTTACTGCTGGACTGAACAAAGCTGAAATTTCAGAATTTAGTCGAAAGACTGTTTTTCTCCCAAATTTAGTTCAATTCCAACCACTAGCCAGGACTCTTAGCGGCCAATTCTGTTACATCCGCTAACAGACGCCCATGCTGGCTGTGATGGGGAGAGGGAGGACCACCCTACCCACCCAGAGAGAGAGAGATGACAGTTATACTGAGTGATGGGGAGGTGGAGGACCACCCTACCCACCCAGAGAGAGAGGACGGTTAATTATGGAGAATTATGACAGAACTTTAAGACGAAATATTGAAATTCTGCAAGAATTTAGAAATTAGGTGTACACAATTTACCTTCAAATGTAGACGTTTGGTGGCTTCTTTGGTTTTGCGAATGTAAAGGCACCCAATGTCAGATTGTTCTGGGAACCATCCCTTCAGTCTAGTTCAGTCCAGCCGTGGATCAGAGGCCAAAGATGCTGCTTTTTTTGCCCTCTTTGAGACGCCGTGCATGTATGGCGACCAAAAGAGTTGAAATCTCAGTGCTCCTGAGGCGCAGGAGCTGCTTCTTCAGCGACACAAATCAAAACGTCTGGATTTCATGCTCAGAACCAAACAGTGAAGTCGTCAGCCTCCCTCAAAAAAGATATTCAAGCAACCTGGATGTGTTTGTATTGTAGGTGAAAATTATATAAAAGTATATTATATATTAATCAACGTCCTTCGTAGCTGAAGTCTTTTCAATCAGAGGAAACTGACCGACCTTTTTCTTGCATGAACCAGGGAGACACAATCAGATTTTTTACCTTTTCATTTCAAAGCAAACAGCCTTAAACCAAAGAATGTAGTCACCGTTGCACAGACGCCTCTTATACTCCTACCTTTTGCATGATGTTTTGTAATATTTTGGGAATGATTCTTGATTAAAAATTCCATTGTAGGATTTGATTTGCTTGTTAAAGCGTTACACTGCTGATCTGACATCAGTCCATTCAGACAAACCAAAAACAACAAATCGCCACCGTCAGAACAAAACCTCGCATCTTCATTTTATCTTTTGTTTTTATTGTTATACATAAAAAATCAACTGCCTTTAACACCAAGATCTGAAACGGACCAATGAAAATAGTCCAAAATGACTTTGTGTTACATTAACTTGCATTGATATTTAAGAACATTTTTTCCTTTTTCTTCTGTAGAGTTGCTTTTTTTGGCGATAAGAGGTTTTGCTCCAACAGTGCCGATATAATATGACTGCCTTTTTTTTTTTTTTTTTGACATTTTCTCACTGGAGGAGAAAAACGATATTGTTGACATTTCATGGGAGGGGGGGTTTCATGTTTTTGGGAAGTTTTTGGTTTCGTCTCGATGTTATTGTTCGAATACGCTGTGAATCCACCGCAGATGTTTACCTCTTATGTATGGCATTTTATTCATATTTGTCTTTATTTTATTTTATTTTTGGGGAGTGTGCATTTAATCCTTTACATCAGCTGAGCAAGAAACATCAGTCCTTTTTTACCAGAGCAGTTTTATGAAGCTTTCAAGACTGGTTGGTTGGTTGGTTGGAGATTAGGTCAAAAAACGTCTTTCACCAAAACTTTGCGGCTCGCCTGAGCTCTGTCTGCCGTAAGGGATTACAAATGCTGAGTTTTGTTGTTTATTTTGTTTCTTTTCTGAGCTTGTTAAAGCAAAGAGATGAACGTAGGGGCCCTCAGTGGTCCTCAGCAGCCCTCAGGGCTCCTCCTGCCCTGTAGAGGCTGTGGATCGTTGGCCAGTAGAGCCGTAGCTGGATTCGTCCGTGGGCTGCATATAATTTTAACTCAGGGGAGCTCGCTGTCGTCCCACTACGGCCCCAGTCAACCCACCACAAGCCTTGAATATGAATGTACCTCTGAGATTATTTTACTTTTCTGTGTTTTGTTATTTGTTCTTTCTATTATCGTCTCTTATTTTCAACCTTTTTTTTTTTTTCCAGCATTGGATTTTTTGGATGTTTTGGCCAGTTGATCATTTTTGTTCCCTCTCTGTAACATTAATATTCATGCCAAGAAATCTTATGTAGGAAAGAACAAATTAAGAGCCAAGAAATATTTTAAATCGTGAATGCTTAATTGCCACAATAAATAAAAACAGGTGAAAATATATGTTGTTTGTCATTTTCATATTCATATTCATACATGCACACAAGAAGAGTTATGCATGCAAATAAATGCAAATAACAATCATTTATTCTCCAGTGAATATTCATACAGTTAGTATATAGTTTGCATATATACTTTTTCATAGATAGATTTAGTCTATAGTTTGTCTATTGTAATTAATTTGTAATCCGTAATATAATTATATTGTTCACTTTTGTGTATATTTGTCGATTTTATTATTCTATTCATATTTATTTTATTTTCTAGTTATTGCAGAGTCTCAGGAGCGATTCAGGTTTATTTCACTACACGTTTAACATGTGTAACTGTATGTGACAAATAAACATCTTGAATCTTTAATATAAACAAGCATGTAATCAACTTTCGCCTGAATGTTAGTCAAAGTCAAATTAAACTTTCATCTCAGCTATATAGGCACATATAATACACACATATACATAAACTATAAAGATAAATTCTAAACTAGAAGTAAAAATGTGCAATGTAGTACAGAAGATATTAAGATCTGGAAATTGTGCATATTTTGCGTTAGCAGTGAAGTGGAAAACATTGACATGATACTGAAATGTAATTATGTGTAAATTATATGTGCATTACATGCTTGTTTATATGTTATTTAATCAAATCAGTAACCATCAGGCTTTCCAGTGGTAAGTAAACGTTTACGTTTACGGCATTTAGCAGACGCTCTTAAACAGTGTTAATGAAGACACATGGCCAGTCCCAGTTTCCTCCATTAAATTCTGGACATGTGAAAAAAACTGACATTTTTAATTATCGTTAATGCCTTTTCTGAAAGCAGAGTGCGTGTATTTGATACACTATATGGACAAAAGTATTGGGACATGCCTGTTTTTCAGGGTTTAGGCTAGGCCCCTTACTTCCAGTGAAGGACAATCTTAATCCTTCATCATACCAAGACTTTTTGCCCAACGCCATGCTTCCAACTTTGGACACAGTTTGGGGAAGAACCTTTTCTATTCCAGCATGACTGTGCCCCAGTTCACAAAGCAAGCTCCATAAAGAC
>JBBPCZ010000019.1:15460246-15472875 GCA_037974445.1 Brycinus macrolepidotus | reverse complement strand
TGTGTGTGTGTGTGTGTGTGTGTGTGTGTGTGTGTGTGTGTGTGTGTGTGTGTGTGTGTGTGTGAGAGTGTGTGTGTCTTAATGCTTTTTGAATCTTGTTAGATGTTATTTCAGGCACTGGAAGATCAGATTTTTGTGGGCTCTGAATTATATCCACTGTTAGCGCTGAAAAATTCACTTGAGCTCAAAACAGTAAAAAACAAAACAAAAAAAAAAACCAAAAGCACATGCCATTCTACCATTCACCAACACTAAGATGGACCTGAAGGTATATTAAAAGGCTGAATACAGTTGTGTGCAATGTGTTACATTCGTGGTAAATGTGTTTGATTTACTGTGGTTGAAAGTAAGTGCACATTCTCTTCCTTTCTCTGTACATTTTAACGCATTATTACTGTGAATTTGCTGAATTTAGTCCATAGGGCATCAACATTAGCAGAAAACGGCTAATTTCATGGGATATTCCCAACATGGGAAACCTAAGAACGCCATGGCCCCACCTTGATATCTGGAACTGTTCTGTAGCCCACCCAGAGCTCAGATCAACGCATTCCATCATTCCACTATCATAATTCCCGACAACAACGAGGTGTAAGATACACTCTGGATCAAAAATAAACCACATAAATGAAGAAAGGCACGTTCCAATCCCAAGGATTTATTAGCTCTTATTACTTTTTAAAATGTAAATTTTGAGTTACAAACAAACACTATTGGAAACTGACTATTTTAGTTAGAATAGACCTCTTGCAGCCCACCTGCTGTACCTTCATTGCCCACCAGGGGTCCATGCTTTGAGAAACACTGACTGAAATCGTACACTTTGACGAGGTGTTCAGACTTTTGCACACTAATCCAGTGGTCATGGAGATTAATTTAGTGCAGAGTCCCAGCCCACACCGGGATGAATATGACTCATTAGAAATGATCCCACTTTGTTGACCTGAGCTGTTTGCTTTGGCTTGGACAGAAATCCTGACTTTCTTTGCCTACAGGAGAAGAGGATGAGCGTGTGAGTGTGTGTGTGAGAGTGTGTGAGAGCGAGAGCGAGAGTGTGTGTGTCTTTGCGCGAGTGTGTCTGTGCGCGAGCGTGCGAGTGCGAAAGCGTGCGTGTCTGTGAGAGAGCGTGTGAGTGTGGGAGCGTGAGTGTGCGTGTGCGAGATTGAGAGTGTGTATGTGAGCAGGTGAGTGTGTACGAGTGTGCGTGTTTGAGAGTGTGTGTGAGAACGTGCGTGAGCAAGTGCATGGGAGTGAGTGTGTGTGTGTGTGTGTGTGTGTGTGTGTGTGTGAAAATCTTAAATTGCGTGTGAGTAAAGGTGGGCAGTCTCAGTAAGATTTTTCAGCTCGTGAGCTCGTCACGTTTATTTCACAACTTCATTAATAGGAAGGCGAGGCGCCTCAGACCGACTCGAGTCAGACTGTAAATCCTACAGTTGAGCAAGACGTTGAGAAACGATTCAGTTGTGATGCAACAGAGCTCTGCTGCCCCCCACTCCCCCCCCCCCCACACTTTTCTCCACACACACTTTTCTGCAGTGTGGGGTGGGTGTGTGTGTGGAGTCCAGGAGCTTCACTGCAGACGCAGCCCACGCGTAAGCATCTGAGCTCAGACTGATTCCATTAGACTGTGAATCTTTTGGAAACGATTCATCTCAGCTCAAAATGATGTGTTCAGTTATTTAGGTTGACCGTTATTCAAAATGAATGTAGAATTAATTCTAATTGTTCAGGTCAGCAGTCATTCGGATTCATTTGGGGATGCAGGGATGTAGATTACATACAGTAAAGCCACTCCTTCTATAAACAAACAAACAAACAAATAAATAATAAATAAATATCCCTAATTTTTGTCTGCCATGGATTTGTATGTTTAAGTAAACAAAAATCTGTGGTTTTAATTCGATTACATACAGTAAAGCTACTCCTTCATTAGTTCAATAATAATATAAAATAATGACATAAAATCCCAAATTGTTTCCAATCCAATATCATTTTAGTGGTTTTAGTTAGATTAGATACAGTGAAGCCGGTCCCTCCATACATAAGTAAATAAATTCATTTAAACATTCCTGATTGTTGGACATTTGCAGGTTTAATTACATAAAAATCCATAGTGGTTTTAATTAGATTGGATACACCAATGCCACTCCCTCAAATAAATAAATTAATCAATCAATTTAAAAAATCCCTCACTTTTCTCTAACAATCCATGTAGTTGCATGTTTAATTGCAAAATCTTTTTTTTTTTGTCTGATGATCCTTCGCATGTTTGCACCTCAGTTGACCCCTCTCACCTTTCTGACCCTCTCAGGATCCCGTACTTCGAGACGAGTGCAGCGAACGGTGAGAACGTGGGCCGGGCGGTGGAGGTGCTGCTGGACCTGATCATGAAGCGGATGGAGAGGTGTGTGGACCGGTCCTGGATCCCCGACGGCACCATGCGCTCCAACGGGCACAGTGGCAGCGAGCTGGTGGAGCCGCCCACGCAGGAAAAAAGCAAGTGCGCCTGCTAGTGGCCACCCGACGCCACTGCGCCCTCTCGGTCTCTTCGAACAGCACCGCCGCCCCACGTACACTTAGATAGGAAACATACAGGGCAAGAGCAGGTGCCTTAGAGAGTGAGTCCAGATGGGCCCGGTTCCCCAACACAACACCATTTTAAAGGAAAACTCCAAACTAATCTCTGTAGGAATGATCACGGACAATCATTTTAGTACCTTCCTTTTTTACTCTCCCACACTCGACTGATCAGATATGCGATATCGTCACATTTTCGCAGACGAGTGCTGATTTCCTGAAACATTTACCACATGTTAAAACGGTGGTACATGCAATTTTGCATTCGAAGCATTTTAAACCTTTGCTGAGTTTGTGGTTTTCTGTGCATCTGCAGCTTAACTGTGCCTCTTCATCTTCATATATATATATATATATATATATATATATATATACACAGACACACACACACACACACACACTTTAATATATTCACACACACTGGACCCACCCTCGGATTAAAAAATAAATAAATAAACGATACGCTGCTTTTCTAAATTTTATTACAACATTAGAAATACTTAAAACCATTGTAACTGACTGCTTTTCAATATTTTACAGTCTGTAGTAACACATTATTTAGCCACAACGGCTTAAACTATTGGTTTTGAAGAAACAAATCAGGTCTGTCTTTAGTGACATTCACTTTGTGTTGATCATGAAAAAAGAAAAGTATCACTCAGTTCCTTCTGGTTTATGTATCACTGGGCAAAATTTCATTCTTCAACAGAATAATGATCCCAAGCTTTCTTCAAAATTGTGCCAAAATTATATCCAAAGAAAAGCAGAAAGTTTTGAGAATTGTGTCTCGGCTTCCCCAGTCTTCAGATTTTTCTCCCGTTGAGCTGCAGGGACGAGCTGGACCCACAAGTTTGAAATGAGCAAATGAGACAGAACTGTTTGCTGCTTGAAAAGGTGCTGGGAGGGTTTGGACACAAGTTATTTCCAAAAATTGCTGGAAAGGATGTGGTGAATCTGTGCTTCTGTGATGAAGGGGGAGGTTATTTTTATGAAACTCGTACATAAACTTTCACATCCATTAAACTGCACTTTCTTTTTTTAAAACAATAGAAATTTTGAAAAAGCAGCGTATTGTTTATTTATTTTTTAATCTGAGGGTGGGCATAAACTTCTGGCCTGTAGTGTGTGCGCGTTTATAAAAAAAAACAGATTTTATTTTTAATAAAAGAGGATGTAATACATAAACAGCTAAAGTTCCAAAACATGATACTTTCGTAATCCATATGTGCATATTTAGCTGCAAAAACAGCCCATTTTGAACTTGCTGTTTTTGTGATGTCACAAACTAATGCATTTGCATATATATGCATATATGGCCTACATTCGGCCTACAGTAGTAGTTTATTCAGCCTTGATTAGCTTAGCCCCGCCCACTCATGATCAAGAAGCAGACTCATTTGGAACGAGGCACTATACAGGGCTCCCAGTTGGAGCAGGGCTCATTTACATATCAGTCTTAAAGGCACAGTAACAGCCTGTTTAATTCTAAAGGCATAAAGAGAGGTTGGAGAATGGAAAATGATCATGTAGAAATTAATTTTGGTGAATTACAAGACACAAATGCCGTGAATGGACTTCGGGTTGGGGAGGGGGATACAATAGAAGAAAAATGTAGGATATGGGCCCTTTAAAGTTAGGCCTCAGCTTAGTCTTTGCCTTTAAAGTTGTTTTTTTAATGCATTGGGTGAGACGATTTCATTTCATTCTTCTTTATAGCCGTTTTAGTGCCGTTTTTCACTGTATAATATGTGCAATTTAGGTAACTGCTCACCTGGACTTTCATTTGAGGCAGTAGCCCCACTTTCCTCACATTTCTGTGCATCACCAGGGATCAGCAGTGGGTAAATATACATCCGTGATTTATTTCGACTTGCTGAGACGGACACTTTTCACCTCGTCACTTATTTTATTATTCTGCTATTACTTGGTATTGTAGCCTAAATGTCCTGAACACATGAAATCAGCAGATATTTGCATTAGTAGATGATTTATTATCGGAAATGTGTTCAGTGATGTATCATTCTTCGGCACTTGCTGTGAAGAACTCCACCTTGCCATGCATTTCAGTTCATTTAAATGGGACCAGGTTCGCCCATGAATATTCATGATGTTTCATCACTCAGAGGTTATTTCCTAAGTGCCAATACGACTGAAGTGTGTGATTTTTGGTCCCTAATCTTGTGTGTCTCTAAATTAAAGGGCAATTCTGCTGATTTTTCAAAATTCCCATTTAATTCAATGCCTTTAAACAGAATCATTCAGAGTGGGTTAGGTGTGAAAAAACGTTTCATTGTAGAGTATAGCATTTCTACAGTTGTGGTGAATGGAACCAGACGTCTCCAACATAAATGCAGCCGTTTTATTCACTATCGACTTCCAGTGAAGCTCCACGTGTCTCTGAGTGTTTATATGGATGCTGATGATGGTAAAATAGTGAATCCGAACTAAATCAGTTTGCTTTGGGGACTATTCGACCTCACCACACCCTACATGTATCCCTCCACCCTGAATGGGTTCAGTTTTAGGACCAAAAGCTTCTCAAAACTTTGGTAAAACAACATTTCAGCCGTCAGGCGGCGCAACCATAACCATTTCATGGAATAACTTCCCGTGAGGGAGCTTTTAGAGGCAGACGTCTGGTTCCATTCACCACCACTGTGAACGGTGTTGAGCGTTTCGCACCAAACCCACTCCGATTGTTTACATCTTGTCCATTTAATTCGGAGCACATAAGTGTAGGCGACTGCCTTATTCTGCACGAAGACTTCGGAAATGGTCACACATGAGGTGTCTGAACTAATGTATAGTCTTTAACACTGAATCCATGCTAAACACTGTCTCTATGCCAAATATGGAAACTATATTCTGTTTCAGAAAATAAATATATTTTATTATTTATTAAAATGGCTTCACAAAGCTTGTCGGTGTGTGGTTGACTTTCTTAAGCTGTTTCTGTTTTTCTTGCAATGATTAAGGATGGTTTTTAGGGCCCTGCTGGTGGCAGTGTGCTTTTGCAACATGTTTTTAGGTTAGAAAGGGACAAGTAGGCTTAAAGGTAAGATTAAAAGCATTGTGTTTCTGGTCCTGTCTGGTGGAACTGGGCCATGGATTGGTTACTTTAGAGCCATAAAATGTGTGTAAATCTCAAAACGAGCCTGACTGACTGCACGTTTGTGCAGATCCAGCGATCTCCATCACTATAGCAATACAGGGATGGTGGATGAAATGATTAGGAGATCAGTGGATCTGACCAGCGCTGATGCCCCAGCTTGCAGAGAGGAAAAAACAGACACAAGAGGTGATTTCATGAGTCATTTCAGTTTTTACAATAACCTTTCTGACTGATCCCATTTACATCACACCATCAACTGGATTCCCCACATGACTGGTTTCCAGTCCAAAATCACATTTCTTTTTTTATTTTTATTTTTTTACCTCATTCCAAAAGTATGTCCAAACACCCGCTTCTCATTATTTATTGCTTTTTAGCAAATAATAAAAAAAAAAAATCTGCATTACTGTTATGTTAGTGTAATGCTTTCCTTGTAAACCCCAAGGAAACAACAAAAGGTGGCACATAAAGTTTTAAAGTTCATAAAATGTTTAATTTTAATATTCATACCCACATGTGGGGTAGAAAACAAGAGGTCTTGCTTGGTTAAGTGACAGTACACTTAGTTTTAACATTTTGATGAAATAATTTATTAATACATATTTTAAAAGGCTTTAAAACAGTTTATAGATTGTGAAGAGAAAAGAAATGAAACAAAACGGAGAATTTGGTCAATTGAATGACTAAAAACAAAGGGGTTGGGGGTTGGATAAGGCCCAAATACTGATATTCAGTCCAACTCTAAGCATAAAATGTTTACAGACAAGCAAAACTCTGAGCGTCCAGAACTCTGAGCTGCTGCAGTCAGTTTTCAGGCCTCACGGCTCTGAAACACGTCTTCAACCTCGTCTGTGAGAACTCTCTCCTGTGCAAGAAATCTGTTGTGACAGTGTCAGATTTCTGATTATCATTTAGTGGCAGAATGAATAATAATGAGGATATCAGCCTGGTTTGTGTTCGGAAGGCAAACTGGTGTCCTTGAGTCGGCCTGAAAACCTTCCAGATGGAATAGAGGTCAAGTTTCTCACACAAACACGGTCTAACTTTCATCCTATGTCTCTCTCTCTTTCTCTCTTTCTCTCTCTCTCTCTCTCTCTCTCTCTCTCTCTCTTTCTCTCTCTCTCTTTCTCTCTCTCTTTCTCTCTGCCTCTCTGCCTCTCTATTGCTCTCTCTGTCTCTTGTCTCTCTGCCGCTCTCTCTCTTGTCTCTCCCTGTCTCTCTCTTGCTTTCTCTTGCTCTCTCTCTTTCTTGTTGTCTCTTTCTCTCTCGCCTCTCTCTCTCTCTCTTTCTTTCCTCTCTCTCTCTCTCTCCCTCCCTCTCTCTCAAAAAGAGAGTTTGTTAAATTTCTGCTCTGCTGGAGCTGCCCTGGACAACTGTAAGTTATCGTGAAGTTGAAAGGTCAAGAAGCAACAGCAGCTGAGTCACATGATCGACCACCCAAGCTCATGAAACAGAAGTGCTGAAGCGCATGGTGTGTAAAAATCATCCGTCTTCAGTCAAAACACTCATTACTGAGTTGAAAACTGCTCCAGCCATATACACAGTGACACAGTGAAGTACTCTCCAGTGATCTAGCCCACCCTATACCTTAAATACTTCTCATAATACACTCTGGACTTTTAATCGCACCTGCACTTTACCTCTGATCACGGCTGCTATAGGCACACTTGTGCCCTGTTACCGGATCTGATAAGCTGCAGTTTACACTCACTCATTGTGGTTCAGTGCTACTAACTGTCTCCTGTGCAATAATATACATGGTGCAATGTTACTATTATATTCGTTCTGGAAGGTTTACATCCCTTTCACACTTAACTCTGTGCAATATTATACATTTAGTGCAATATTACTAACTCTGGAAGGGTTAGATCCCTTTCCCACTTTACTGTTACATTGCTGTATTATCTGTGTATTGTACTGTCTCAGATTTACACCCCATTCATACTACTGTTACATTGCTGTACTGTCTATTTATCGTATTGTTTCTGTTGTAACTTGCACTTTGTTCAATGCTGCGAACTGCCTCCTGTGCAATAATCATACTTATGGTGCAACACTAGTCACTCTGGAAGCTTTACATCCCGTTCACACTATACTGTTACATTACACTGTAGTTATAAGATAAGATAAGATAAACCTTTATTAGTCCCACAAGTGGGAAATTTGCATTGTTATAGCAGAAAGTGGACAGTACAAAGGTAAGAGCAGCGGAAACAATAGAATAAAAGCTATACAACAGTATACTATAAAAAGTACACTATACAAACAATACAAAAATATAAATTGTAAATATATATGTGTATATATAAGCCTATATAAGTATATAAGTGTTCATCACTCTGGAAGGTTTACATCCTGTTCACACCATACATTACGTTGCTGTTATATTGTTGTGATGTCTATTTGTTGTGTTGTCTGTGTTGTTTCTGCCGTAACTTGCACATTATTGAATGTTGTGTGTTACTATATGTTGCACCGTGGTCAATGGAGAAACGTCTCATCACACTATGTACATGTTCACAGCTGCTGATGACAAAGTAACCTTGAACCTTGAACATTCCACCAGGATCAACAGAAGACTACATAAGTGCAGACAGGACAAAAAACACAGAGAGTAAAGAGAGCAGAAGAGAGAGAGAGAAACACAAGAGCAACTAAATAACAGGACAAAGCAACAGTAGAAGTGTGAATGAATGCAGTACTAGGACAGATACTGTATTCTAGCAGCGGAAACATCAAAATGTGCAAAAATGCAAGTGTTGAGATATAGACGGTAATAAATAATTGTGAAAATAATAGCAGGACAGAAAATTTGCAGTATATAATAAATAAAAGGTGTTTACAGTGGCAGTTGGGGTGTAAGCTGTTTAAGGCAGAAGAAGGAGGAAGTTCAGTTCAGGGGTGTGTGTGTGTGTGTGTGTGTGTGTGTGTGTGTGTGTGTGTGTGTATAGTAAAGCTCTGGAAGAGTGGAAACGTGTTGGACAAAGGAGTGTGTGCAAAAACTTTTGACTGGTAGCGTACATGACAGTCTCCAAGTCTTCAATATTACAAATTCAGAAAAGCTTCAGATCTGCTCTTATAAAGCAGCTGTCATCCAGTTTCATGGTGAAATGCATGAAATCAAAGGATGATGCGAATAATCAAGACTAGAAATGCTGCTGACGGACCATATCTGCATCATACACTTGTTTTTTTCATTTAAAAAAAACAAAAAATGTATTACAGTAAATATTAAACTATTGCTTTTGGAGGCTGAAAGAGCTGAGTGAGAGAAAAGGCAGCAAAAATAGACTCGAAAATGAATTAAAGAGGAATGGTTTTCATTTTGGTCTCCCCTTTTGATCGTATGATGCATCACTTTTGAGAACAATAGGCTCTTTCAGACAGAAAATTAACATGTGTGTATTTGTGTGTGTGTGTGTGTGTGTGTGTGTGAGAGAGAGAGAGAGAGAGAGAGAGTGTCAGTAGCGAGAGACAATGGAGTCCATGTTTGTGTGTTCAGTAGAAAGAGACAGATTGGAGTGTGCCTGTGTGTGTGTGTGACAGAACCTTGTCTAGTTAAGCTCCTTCAGCTTCAGAACTGAATTCAGAACTGAATTGACAAATCGACAAATCGACATCTCTCTCTCTCTCTCTCTTGTTCGCCCTCTTTTTCTCTCCCCCCAACTACAACTGCACAGACACACAGAGACAAAGAGACAAGAACAATATAAAATATAAAGTCTAAATAAATCCAATGAAACTGTGCAGAAAATACTCAGAAAACACTACTTTACTCAGAAAAATAGTGATATTTCACATGGTACGACTATTGCACATAATAATGTTGTAGCACATAATGAAATGATTTAGCACCCAATAAGAAACTGTACATGATATTGCACATGGTAAGACTATAGCACATAATAATAAGATACTGAAGGGATTCTGAAGAGAATCCGTGCTGCACCCTGACGAAGTGAAATAACACCTGCTGTGTTCACCTGCCTCACTCAGTGTGAACTGCATGAAAAAAGCAACAGAGGATTTTGCATTCGCAGTAACAGCCTGTTCCCTTTCAGCCAGCAGATGGCACCAGAGTCCGCTCCGCTGTGGGGCGTGGCTGTGATACTGGAGCTGAAAAGTGAGGGAAAATGTGTGTGTGAGCCAGACACTGATCAATAAATCAGTCAATTTTAAGTCAAGGCAGAAAAAAGGCTTCAAAAGATTAAAAAAAATTACTGTATGACTGAAAATGAAGCCCTGTCAGGGCTTTAAACTGGCCTGATGTTCTCAAGTGCCGTCTCACTAATGAGAAAGACTTTCTAAAGCCTCGGTATCGGATTCAGTTTCTGATTATTCATCATAGTTTGTCATAATCATCATATTTTATCGAGAAGAAAAAGGTCTTTGAAGCTGATTTTGCGGTGGCTGCCTTCACTGTGGTGTTATTAAGATAAATGACCGCTCCTGTGGGCCTGGTTAAACTCACTGAGGTTTTGTCCAGCGCCGGTGATTTTACTCAGTGCTTCCTATAAAGAGAACAAAGCTGCTCTCAGATCAGTGTAATCAGGGCCTCGTCACCCTGAAGGAAGGATCCATTTCTCTGACCAGAGAGCAGAAAACAGCAGCGCGGTCGGCCTCACACACCAGTTACGCTTCACATTTAACCCAATAGTTTGAAGAACAATCTCATTTGAACAAAAAATGATCAGCCAAGTCTTGCTTATGTGGTTTCTGATGCTGTACAACTTACTGTTACCTCCAAAAACACTTCAGTTTAGCGGGGCTGTTGTTGTGTTTAGCAATGCTAAAATCTGTTTATTTTTATAGATACCAGTGCGTCATACAGCATCAGAAACCACATAAGCGAGTCTATTAGAGTATCTGAACATGCTGATTAATGGATTATAAGGATCCTTTGCTTGTTAGCTATACAGCTACTTGCACTGCCAGGAGGGTTTTTGGGACATTATTTTGAATAAAAATCTAATTTAAACCCCAAATGATCAGCCAAGACTTGCTTATGTGAGTTCTGATGCTGTATGATTTACAGCATCAGAACCTGCTCTTGTTGTGTTTAGCCATGCTGATGCACTACAGTCCATGTTTATAGATAGCAGTGAGTTGTACAGGATCAGAAACTGCATAAGCAAGTCTATTAGATTAGCTGAACATGCTGATATTTTGCATCCTTTGCTTGTTAGCTATATTAGCTATTTGCTATAATTGAGGAATTTTGTCTCTTTCTCCCTTCTCTCTCTCTCTCTCTCTCTTTTCATTTCTCTTTCTTTCTTTTTGTCTGTCTGTCCCTCCCTCTCCCTCCCTATCTGTCTTCCTCTGTTTCTCACTCTCCCCCCGTCTGTCTTTCTCTCCCCTTCTCTCTCTCTTTCTCTGTCCCTCACCCTCCATCTCTCTATTTCTTTTTTTTTCTCTGTCTGTCTCTTCCTTTCCCTCTCTTTCCTTTCTCTCTCCCTTCTCTTTCTCCCTCTCCCTCTCTCTCTCTCTCTCTCTCTCTCTCTCTCTCCCTTCCCCCTTGCTCTCTCTCTTTCCTTCTTTCCTTTACTCTCTCTCTCTCTCCCTTTCCCCTTGCTCTCTCTCTCTCTCTCTCTCTCTCTGTCTCTCTTTCTCTGTCTTTCTCTCTCTCTCTCTCTCTTCGGTGTTTGTGAATGCTGCAGTTCTGTGTAGTTTATAATCTGGAGTTGCTGTTGCGTCTCCTGTCCCAGAGAAAGAGAAACAGATGTTAAAGCCTGACTCCGCTCTCACTCTCAGCGGGGGGGAGATAAGGCCCAACGATTTTATTGGCAATGCGACGAAACCAAACACAGTGGTGGACACTTAAAGTAACAGTGTGAAAATACACTTAATGAAAGTTAGGATGACCTCACCTCACTCACAGGGCAAAAGGCCGAGAAACACCCCGGGCATGTCGCCAGTCCTTCACAGGGCACAATACATACTCAGTGAAATAAAATAGTAATACAATAAATGTGTGTTTAAGTTCCATGGGTTTTGTGCTTTGTAACAGTTCTTGATTTTTTTTTTCAGAAGCAAAGTGACGATGCCTCCATAGCAGTTCTTAAAAGGTATTTGATAAAAAATAGCAGACGAGGCCATTTTATTGGTCCGAGCCCACAGAGCTGTGGGTGGTCCGAGTCAAGTTAAGTTTATTTGTAAAGTCAATTATCTTACACAAAAGTCATTCAGGAATAAAAAATATTATTAAATCAGGAAGCATAAAAATAGTAACAAGTGAAAAACAAATTAAAAAGACATAGAAAGTCAGTAAAAGAAGATTAAAGGTTAGACGAGAATGAATGCTTTACACTGTGGCTTTTTTAAACAGGCCAATTTTACAAAATTGAGTTTTATCTTAAAAGTAGGATGGTCTCACTTCACCCAGGACAGCTGCACAACACGTACTTTGCTACTGGACTTATATTTTCTTTATCAAATACATATTGTTTTGCGTATCGTTGATCTTCAGTTTGCTACAGGAGCCCTTCTTAAGAAAAAAGTTGTTGATGGTCAGGTTTGGGCTGGTCAAAAATTTTGGGCTCTAGTGGGTACAGAGGGGGGTACACACACACACACACACACACACACACACACTCAAACACTTGGAACACAACTGACTCAGTTCCTCATTAAAACAAATAAATATTTTAATGTGAATATTAGATGCTGTTTATTATTCCTGAAATTAATAAACATCGGTATCAATGGAGCTGAGCTAGCAGGAGCCAGTTAGCCTGATTATGTTAAGTGGCTTGTTCTTTGTTAGCACCATGGGCTCTGATTAGAAGTGATTAGAAGCACCAAAGTATTCATTACAGGTATGAAAGGCACCCAAGTGTGTGTGGGTGAATGCTTGTGTGTGTGTGTGTGTGTGTGTGTGTGTGTGTGTATGTGTGTGTAGGTGAGATGGAACAGGTTTGTGTGTGTGTGTGTGTGTGTGGTG
>JBBPCZ010000019.1:15449503-15460146 GCA_037974445.1 Brycinus macrolepidotus | reverse complement strand
TATTTCCCATTCTTTAGACAGTTGTTGGAGGTGTTAGCTGTTTTGTCAGATGACTTTGGGACCAGTCAGTACCCGTCTTGTCAGTCCTCAACAGCACACAAAAGTTAAGGGAGTCTTTTTTTTTCCGGTCTCGGTCTTGGTCTTGACTCGGTCTGTCTTGGTCTTAGTCTTGGTCTTGTCTTGGTCTCAATACCCTCTGGTCTTGGTAGTGTCTTGGTCTTGGTTTAGGCAGTCTTGACTACAAGTCTACTGTGCTGGTGAAGACGTAAATCACTGTAATTTGGACTAATGGATGGTGTTTGTGACAGTAAACTGGATTTTTCCCAGCCAGTTCACATACACACCACTGTGTCTGCCATCTGAGAGAGTGTGAATTGATTTATTTTGACGTATTCCTCTTTTACAGTTCTCTCCAATTACTCCAGTCCTCAGGTCCTCACACTGGCTTTAGGTATAGAATAGAGTATAGAACAGTATTGAGTCATCATTTTTGTAAGTGTAAGGTGACCATTTGCCATACGTGAACACACCACATCACACAGTGTGAACAGCACGAAATTCTTTCTCTGCATTTAACCTATTCATCAAGTGAAGCAGTCAGGAACACAGTGCCCGGGGAGCAGTGTGTGGGGACGGTACCTTTATAATTCCCTCAATGGTTTGGATCTCTTAGCTTGGCATGTGCTGGTCAGTTAGTGATGCCTAGATCTGAAACTAAACAGGGTGAAATGGCATTTATGGCACTTTTCCACTGGTATAAGGAACCTCGCCGCACTGGGAACAAATGTTTTTCCATTATAAATAATGCCACTTACACCCAGGCCGAACCCGAGCTGCTTGAGGGCAGGGCCGAAAGCATGCCACAGCCAAGCTGACTTCATCACTGCTTTCTGATTGGTCAACATGCCAGGACATTGGTAACAAGTTAGCTGGGTTTTGTGTTTATCGTACAGCTAATCAGTGCAGAAAAAAACTCAAACAAGACTATAAAAAAATAAAAGACAACTATAATAAAATTGTTATATACTGTGTACAGCACGGTTCCTGGATACCTGTGGAAAAGTGCCTATAGTCATCAAGCTGCCCCTGCTGGAACCAGTTCGCCATGGAGATCAGATCAGGCCTGACTGTTTTAGAAATAAGCTAAAAATAGCCTGACCTCAGCACAAGAATCAATGCACTTTCATCTGTGTATTCTTTAGATTGATTTATTTTTCTTTGTTTGACTTATTTTAATTGAGTCTTACTTTTGTTCTATATTGATTTTTTGCTTGCTTTTCTTGCTTTCTTGTCCCCGTTAAGCACACTGAACCACCTCTGTGTATGATAACAACCTATATAAGCAAACGTGCCTTGCCTTACAGAGCATGGGACATTGTTAGAATTAAGATTTCTCACACAAGTGTCCTGTCCCACTCAAGCGAACACGCCCACCCTCCCAGCCTTTGTACCTTCATCATGGTCTCATACACAAGTGTCTCGGAAAGACAGGACACGGATGTAATGTCACATATTACATTTCTGTTTTTGTGCCAGATATGGCAGACTCCAGGTTCCCAGTGGAAAAACTGGACCATATTCTGTCCTTACAGTAAGTTGGATGTTTAGTTAATATTCAGCAACAGCAGAATCTTTACTGAAGAAGTCAACATCCATAGTGAAAATATATTACTTAAGTGTCTGTTACGAGCATCAGATGTCTGAGTTTCATCTGGAGAGCTGTAATGAAATGGTCTTTTAACTTGAACAAGCTCAAACAATGTTAAACATATACAGTGTCTTCATACTGCAGCCATTGTGTAGCTCCCCACCATCGTACAATGACCACACCCCCCTACCCCACCCCTCAACCGAGACAGCCAATGAGTGGAGCAGATATTAGCATACAAAGTCAACATCAAGAAATAGAGCTGTAAATGACGGTAAAACATAAGAAAAAGACTGTATTAAGGGTCCCTGATTGTACCAGAAAAAGCAGATTTCTTTTATTTCTGGCTGGGAACCAGCAGTTTTTATTTTTGGTCAAAACACTCCAAATGGTTCAAAATTTGGTGCATGAACCAGAACAGAACCTCTTCTCTGTTGGTGGAAAAGGGGTAATTTTAGCACCATGTAGGTCTGTGGTCACCAACTCTCCTCACTGAGATCTACAGTACTGTGGAAAAGTCCAGCAGTACTGTGGAAAAGTTTTTTTTTTTTTACATTAATATGACTAAATATACTAAATAAAGCTAAAAAAGAATAAACACAACTAACATTATACAGTAAATAGTGATTTTATGTTCAGTATATTAATGTGTTTCTTGTGGAAGTCCAGTATTACTTGTAGTTTCCCTCAGAAACCTGGTTTGACTTAATCAGTCCTTCAAATTAAATGAAATCAGGAGCTGCCGATGGAAATCTGGAACCGAACCTGTATTCTTCTCACCAGCTCACAAAATATCAACTACTTTTTTTACAAACAAAACAAATCTTGATACTTTTTTACTGCTTTCTTGTTTGTTTGCATTGATTCTAATATTATCATTGCTAGCAGAAGACACTTTATCACATAGTGAGAAAGATGGTTTTAAACAATTTGCATAGGTGCCTAAGACTTTTGCACAGTACTGTCCATTCCTAGAGTGTTTTTATTCCAACCTGAATCTAATATGTTGCCCCTCCCCCTTACCAAGAGGCAGGGTTGGTTTATCTAACATACCATCATTTTTCTAGTCTTTATCTAACGTACCATCATTTCTCTAGTCTTTATCTAATGTACCATCATTAACTCCACATGTGAAGAACACCTCTATTTGTAGATGTTAATTTAACTAGACTCTGTATTAGGGTAGGTCTCCAGAAGCAGGGTTGGTGACCACTGAGCTAGGGTTTATTCATGATTTGCTACTTTCATCTAAAGGCCCTTTAAGAGCAACAAAAAGATCAACCAAAGAGAAAGATGGAATTCTGAGATGTATTCATGTCACGTCAGTAGCATTTGAGATTCATGAATGATGCAGGGGATCCAGTCTCTTTTACATCTATTTTTACATATATTGTAATGAATATCATTTTATTCATATGGTCGTTTCTTTGTAACTTCTCATTTCTGAAAGGAAGTCAGAGTTTTAAAAACTTTACCACTAAGCCCCTAAATTCTACAATGAGGAAAAGGTATTGATCTCAAGTTGGTGTTGAAACTTGCTCATTTCTGTCTAGGAGATATAAAAAGCTTCAAATGAGACCTCATTTTGGATTTTTCCATCTTGTCAGAATTGAGGCTACCACCATAAGTTTTGCAGAAGCAACGGATGTCCTCGTCTTTCACCTAAACTGCTTCCACAAAGCCTTTAAACACTGACTGAACTTTAGCATCCTGGTCCCGAAGTCCCTGCCTCAGCGGAACAAGGCATTTTACAAATTACAAGGCATGTGGAAGTTACTCTCCTTTGCCTCCACATTAAACCACACCTTTTGATGAAGAACTGGAGAACTGGAATTTTTTTCAGCACTGATATCTTGCTCTCCTCACTCAGTACAGAATCTGGTTGTCCTATTGGACCCTTCTCTGATATTTGACCCTCACATTAGCTTTTTAGTCAAAAGTGCAT
Source organism: Brycinus macrolepidotus (assembly GCA_037974445.1). Lineage (NCBI taxonomy): Eukaryota > Metazoa > Chordata > Actinopteri > Characiformes > Alestidae > Brycinus > Brycinus macrolepidotus. The sequence goes on along the minus strand of JBBPCZ010000019.1, from coordinate 15,456,553 downwards.
TTTTCATAACATCTCGTGCATCCATCTTATTCATGCTTTCATAACTTCTCTTCTTGATTATCATAATGTTCTTTTTCCTGCGCAAAAGCCTGAACATATCTCCCCCTATTTTACAGTGTTCAGTTTAGATAATTACAAATCACACTGTGCGAAACTGATCCAATAAACTTGGCTACAACATGTTGATGTAAGATGGGGTTTATGAAAGAGTGTATATGTACGATGGTGATGTCTACTGGATCGCAAGCTATGATGCAAGTTAGTATATAAGAACAAAACATGCTAGTTAACAGCAGTGCTAGTTAACAGAACAAGATGACCTGTGCTCTGGCAATCGGAGCATGCTGCTTGGATGTCACGTTGATAAATATGCCATTTCATGCTGCTTTTTGATTGCCTGGTCAGTAGACGTAGGTTGTAGCAGCACACACACTGTGTGATGGTTGTCCTAAATATCTGACATAGTCAGAAAATCGCAAGCTGTTTTTGGTTGCCGTGATGAAGGCTGTCTTGGAATCTCTCTCACAGCACAACGTAGGACCACCATTTAGGAGCCATGACCAATGAAATCGGCATGATTGTTTCACGATTGTCATCTTTCGCCTGGGAACAGCCCAAAATTGTATCATGTATACTGGGCATAAAGCTCTCCATGGTTCTGCCCCCCCACTCCCTCACTGAACTACCTCACTCATTTAGTAATCCTACCTGTTCTTGATGTTTGTCTGGTACTGGCTTGCTTAAAGTCCCCAAATTTGAAAGGGCGATAGATCTTTTAGTGTTGTGGCTTCCAAACTATGGAATTCCCTGCCTCAGAATATTTGCAGTGCTTCTTATTTTCTTTAATTCAAAACCTAATACAAAATGTATCTTTTCTCTCAGTGCTTTGCCTCTTCTCCTAACTCTTGAGTTCTGCTTTCTAGTTGTTCTTACCTCCTACTGAAATATGTGTTTTTGTCATTTGGACTGTTTAATATTTTTGTCCACTACTGTCTGTTAAAGGCTTCTTGTTCTATGTCTCAACTATTTGTAAAGTGACCTGAGTTTGAGAAAAGCACTATGTAAGTTGCATCAGCAATCACACTACTATTCTTCGTAAGTTTTATTTTTATTCTTTTTAAAGCTACAATTTGGTGCCTGTTTTCCTTCTACTTGCATGGTTCCAACATCAAAATGCCCATTAATATCCAGTGTAGTGCGTGTGTATTCAGATTTTTGATTGGTTGATCAGTGGCTGAATACCTCTGTAATGTATGGTAAGAAAGAGACGGTGGTGTCACCTTAAAACTTTGTGTCGGGGAGAGAGTCTGTGACGTCACAGCTAATGATAGGTTTGATGCCAGACAACACTGACAATTGCACTATCACTCCTTACTCTTAGCTCAGTCTTCACAAGACACTGGATTCATTAAGAAATTCACACTCATTCCCACCCTAATAAACCTATGTTTTTGCCCACATTTATCCCAAATATTGGGCTGCCTCTAGACGTTGTCATTACAAGTTCATGTCTGGCTAAACGAGTGCTCTCTGCACTGAAGCCTTTTCAATGGATTTGCTTTTCAGGCACTCTTCTGAATTATACTTCAGTGATACCTCTGATTGTTCCCCCTTGGAGCACAAACCAATGACTAGCTTGGGCTGCTATTTTTGGCTTTATTAGATCAGTGACATTTCTCAGAAACTGCTACTGTTGGTTCAGCAGTTAATGTGCTGAACCCTATTAAACTGGCCCTAGCTTATTTAGGCCTGAATACACCTCCCTCCCAAGCCTTCCAGCCTAGTATGTTCTTCTGCTAGGCCCCCGAGGCCATTGACATAGCTATTCTTGCCGAAGGGAACTACACAATGAAGTTGACTAATGCCTATAGACCCATCTTTTTGCGCAGTCGAGCATGGCAGTGAGGATACTGGTGATGCCTCGACCAGGCTTTGAGGCATTATGTGGACTTGACTGCTGACATCTGTCAGACAGACCAATTATTTGGTTGCTTCCGTGGCAGGGACTTGAAACAGAATCTTTCATGCTGGGTTGTGGTGGTGGTAATTGCTAGGGCATACAAGTCCATCCCACAGTTGCCACCGCAGGATGAAGGTCATCTTTTATCTTGACTGCCTCAGCTTCACTCTACTCAGTACTGTTCCTCATGGCTGTACCGGTATTCGTCATCCGTTGTGCTTCGTTAAACCTTCGGTCTCCAGAAAGGAACATTCTGAATGTATCTGTGGTTCTGACTGCTTCCTCAGGTACCTTCAGGAATCTGAAGAACAGATTTAGGGTGACAACAACTGTTTTTTTGATGTGATCTGAAGATTCTAAATGGAACAATCTAAACATTGTTTGTACAATACTGTGCAAACGTCTTGAGCCACCCCTCATTTCTTTATATTTTCCGTTGAGTAGATTAAATGAAAGGAATGGAAGCAAATGTTTTGCTGCGACAGGCTGCAAAGTTCCTAAACATACAAGGTGCTCTAAATAGAGACAGCATTGTGGACTGCTATACTATCTTGCTAATTGCACCCATAAGGAGGGTTCTTTTTAGTTGCTAATCCTTTGGCCCAGCTTTGGTCACACTTATCCCATGAACTGCAAACAGCATGACCACACCCACAGTACTTTCCACCAGGCCCCTGAGTTTGCTCTTTCCACCTACTCTATGGAATATCAGGATGTGAAGAAAGCCTGTAGAACCATCCAAGATGCCCAGAACCACAGTTACCTTCTGTCTCATGACACTTGTTAGAACTGGCCCTATTTGTTGTAAGTTCCTGAAATAGTGGGATCAGTAAGGGGTTCATTATACCGGTTAGTGCCAGTGGGCAAGCGATATGAAAGGCTCCGCCTATGAAAGGCTCATCCCTTTGCCTGTGCAGAAATTTATATTGATCTGCTCATCCCATGCTCGTCCCTGCTCTATAAATAGCTCTCGACTAGTGGTAGGCATGGTAGCCATTTTGAGGGAGCTCAGATCCACTGTTATTTATTGCATTTGGGATGGCCTTTATTTCTCCTCCCTTTCGTTTGGCTATGCTGTAAAATTGATGAAGTCAGGATTGATCCAACCAAGTTATGTGCTATTAAATCTGATGAATTGAACGTATCAGACACGAACCCCTGTTGCTCAGTATCAATGACAATCCAAGACGGAGTAACTAAATGCATCCAAGGTCACCCCTGATGGCCAGAACTTTAATCTGGGCTTGCAAACACCAAACCCAGGCTTGTTTGTGTATTGCTGGCCAGTAAGAAGGACACCACCGGTGGTACAATTTCTCACTAAATATATTTACATGACATACAGTTCGCCATCAGTGCAATACATAGGAATGTTGCATAATTACCAAATGTTAAACTCTTTCCTTTGTAAAGAAAAATAAAACGAATTGATAATGGAAAAAAACAACAAAGAAAACAAAGAAAACAAACTCAAACATAAAACCAACATTTACAACTTTCACGTCCAATTAAACAGCTCCACAGAAATAATCCTCGAATAAACATTCCCCCGTTTCACAATCAGACAAACCAATATAGCACATGTACACAGCATATACGTTATTTTCTGTTTTTTCTAATACAGGTGATGAATTGCTTTTGTACAAACATTTTTTATTTTGATTATTTATTTTTTAAATATAACTTTGGCAGTTTGTCAGAAACAGAAATAAAAAGACAGTGTGATGTGTGAGATTGCCTTTCCAAGCGCGCGTTCACAGTGATAATTCTGAAAGGCCGGAAGCCTGCGGACATCAAAACTGGGAAAAAAAAACAGGAAAAATGAATGAAAGGAACGTTCCACCCAACCCTGCCTGCTCTGATTAGCACTGAAGGCGGTCCTCATTGTCGTCAATGGCTATAAAATTACAAACACCTATGAAGAGTTACGTAGCAGTCATCGCCGTTTTAAAAAAACATGGTCTCCTTTTAAAGTCGGCACGGAATACAAAGAGTCCGAGAGGTCGAGGGGCCCCCGGGGCTCCGGGACCTCGACGGTGAGGACACATGGGGGAGACAAGACATAAAAGCAACATGCACAACCAGCGGCGCTGTTGGGGACAGAGAGAGAGAGAGACATACAGAGAGAGAGACAGAGAACAAGAGAGAAAGGCAGGATGAAAACCAAACCAAGTCTGCAAACAAAAACAAAACAAATGCTACACATTTAAAGAGAGAATGACCCCCCCACACACACATACTCACACACACATTGACCAAAGAGTCGAGCAAATTCAAAAGATCACCAAGTTCACCAATAATTGTTCTGATTTTGTTTTAATTTTTTGTTTGTTTGTTTTTTTCTCGTTGGGTTTGGCACTTTTATCTGAACAAATACCTGTTCAAAAAAGACTAATTGTCATACAAAAAAGTATCCAACGTCTTGTTAACGTAACCGTAGAATATCATTACTTAATAGTGAGCATACAGCAGGTACACACTTTGAGTACGTACTTTTTTAGTTTTAAAATGAACATTCCAACAGATGTTTTTTTTTATTACGCACATGCACAGAAACAAACAACACGACGCTCTTGCGTTGTTGGGATATCCTTCTCCAATTCCATTCCATTTTTCTTTTTTGATTTTTTTGCTCTTCAATTTAATTTTTTTTGCCGCTTACGACACTTCCTCGGCCGAGCGCGTGTCCGACTTGAGCCGCACAAACTCTTTGGCCACCTCATCATTGGTCCTTTGTGAGAGTATCCTCATGATGGTCAGACCCGTTTCATCCATGGTGATGCTGCGGACCAGCGGGTACGAGGCGTTCACGCTGACCTTGTCGGCCAGTTCTCGGAGCTGCAGCACGGTCATGCCGATGATGCGGTCCTCGCGGGCGAAGCAGTAGTCCTTCACCGACACGTGCAACTCATAAGCCTCTGGGCCGTGCTCGTTACTTAGAATACTGAGGAGGGAAGGGAGAGATCACGTTAACTTCTAGGTTGAGCTGGAAGGTCCTACTCTTTTTGCTATTTTGGTAGGGGAATCACACTACCCCATTTTTTGAAGTTTTGAAGACTGTTTCTAGCTATCCTTCTCCATGTAGCCAGGCAGCAATATCATAGCTGTTTTTTTTGGCCCTCGCTACCTAGCTCATGGTTGAAAAGACCACTACAGGCCCACCTTAAGCACAGAAAAGGTCTCTTAATGTGAAGCCTTTCTTGCTTAGAACTTCAGGCCAAAAGATCAAACCCTGACCAACTTCACTTCCTAGAAATTTAGATGCTGGATGTCCTAAGAAGCTCCACTGGAGCAGTGACATGAACCAATCTGAAAATTTTGATTATCTACATTAATTTTAGAATTTTAGAATTAATTTTAACAGCATTCAGTAATATTTGCTATTTTCCAAAAATGTATATTAACATTCGCAACTATGGCTCTTTAGTCATGTTTATTTGTTTAGCATATTTGAAAAAATATTATTTGTTATTGTTGGGAGGGGAATCACACCATCACATTTTTTAAGGCTATTTCTGGGTGTCCTTCTCTTTGTTGCCAAGTAATGATATCATAGCTGTTTTTTTGCCTTAGTTACCTAGGTCTAGCTTCTTATTCATTCTTGAAAGGACCACTGAACCTTACTTGCTTAGACCCTCAGACCAGAAAATTAGAGCCTGACTAATTTCATTTCCTACATACACTGATGCAGGATGTCCTAAAAAGCTCCACTGGAGGTCATTCAGGCAGTGGTCCTCAAAACCAGTACTCGGGGATCTCCAGCTGGTCCACATCTTGCTCCATCCCAACTCACAATACATAGAGATAGAGCAAAAGTATGGTCCATTTGGGGGTCCCTGAAGACCACTGCTCTTGGAACTTGGAAGACCTATTGGGCTTTTGCTGGGCTACGTTTACTTACTAAAACTCCAAATACTTTTAGTAAGATGGGTTTAGGCTATTCTGCTCACAATGGACTGCCCAGTGTTGTTTAGGCCATTGTTTCATGACTAGAATCAACAAGAAAACATTTTGACTTGGTAAAAATCTTATTTAGCATTAATGAAAATGTCGGGAATCAAATAGGGGTGTTTGTTTGGGAACTGTCTGCAAAAATGGCATTGCTCAGAGCTCCATCCATTTCATATTCAATCGGTTCCCATTTTTTATTGCCCTCTTGTGTAAAGTGTTGAGTTCTCCAATGCATAAAACATTAGCACGCACAGGGGGGCACTCATAGATTCAGTAATGGAGCCAAAGGCATCCAACAATGCAGCATTCGCATTTCGTATTAAGCTAAACTACCCTTTATTTCAAATGGCTTTTAGTTCTTGATGCTGTGCCATTTCCCTTAGTGAGAGCTTCAATGGCTGGCGTTCCTGAGATGTGGTGTTTTATTGTGGCAGACAGTGATTCAGGGAAATAACTCAATAAGTCTTTGCACTCCAGCTTGAATAGCCCTATTGAGACATTGGAAGCTTTTCACGGAGGTAGCCGCTCAGTAAAGGTTTTACTTAATTAAGCCCATGCTTTTAATGATAAAACTTTAGAAGAACAATCGTAACAGTAGAACGATATAATAAAACTCTTTTTTTTATGACCTGTATTCACATTTAGTTACTGAGGGTTCTCCAGTCACATCGGTATATTCAGTGTATTTTTTTTTTTAAATGATCAATCCAACCAACATAACATAATATCAGCATAAATCTTGTGGGAATTTTTTAAAATTCTTTTACTCTTTTACTTACTTCATTATGTCCCTCAGTTTAGCTTTGAAAGTTAAAATTTTTCATTCCACTTCCAAATTTCCAAATTTCAATAATAATTTCAATGAAAACATTTCATTGTATTTCATTAATAAAAATAGCTGAGGTTTCCATTGCATTAAACCGGAATGGCGACTAAGGGGACTGCTGGAAGGCAACCACTACACTGTAAAATGTAACACTTGTGCTTTCTTGAAATATCTGAGTGTCCTTTACTTATATCACATTATCCTGTTGATTTAACTAACATAATGTGAGTAATGCCCTCTTTGTACGTGGTATAAGTATATTACTAAGGCAGTTTGTGTAAAGTGGACTCGTAACTTTGCGTTGCTTGAGGGA
>JBBPCZ010000019.1:15395064-15425854 GCA_037974445.1 Brycinus macrolepidotus | reverse complement strand
AGAAAGAGAGAGAGAGATAGAGAGCGAAATTGGGGAAAGAGAGAGAGAGAGAGAGAGAGAGAGAAATAGAGAGAGAGAGATAGAGAGTGAAATTGGGGAAAGAGAGAGAGAGAGAGAGAGAGAAATAGAGAGAGAGATAGAGAGTGAAATTGGGGAAAGAGAGAGAGAGAGAGAGAAAGAGAGAGAGAGAGATAGAGAGTGAAATTGGGGAAAGAGAGAGAGAGAGAGAGAGAGAGAGAGAGAGAGAGAGAGAGAGAGAGAGAGAGAGAGAGTAGGAGATGCACTGACAGTATTTGCCTGGTCTTTACCATCCTGTATCTGGACTGTGATCCAATTGTGGTAAAGACGTGTGGGTCTGTAAAGGCACCCGAAAGCGAGGGGTGAGGGGGGTGAGGGGGGGTCCGACCTGTACATGAACTCTGCATGTTTATGTAAGTTTTTTTTTTTTTTTTTTACAGAGAAAACAGCAGCATGCACTGGAGCGGCTGAGGGTTGCTGCAGGCAATGCAATGGACGATGCGTCGCATTAAACAGCTACAGCAGCTTTGAGGGGTGCAAGGCAACCATTTTTACTTTTTCTTTTTCCTTTTTTAATGGGAAATTCAGTCCAACTCATACTCTAAGCTCGGCCCGAGTGAAGGACCTTTGCCCTGAAGCAATCGTACAGCTACCAGTGGGGACAGAGACAGAGGAGAAAGGCATGATGGGGCACCGACTTCATCCGCACGGTAAAAGGCTTTTCTGCCGCAGCGCCACTTTTACACGATTTGAGAAAACGCACATTTAAATCAGAAAGTCAATGAAGTCCTCGGATATATTTTTGGGTAGAGTTGTCAACATTTCACTCTTTGGCTTGGTCACTTCACTGTTTGTTTGATTTTGCACTTCAATCGCCGAACATTCCTAAAGAGGACTTTTTTCTTCCTTTTATTTTTTAAGGCTGGCATGGAAATCTGACAACCCACTGAAAAATATCCCCCATAATAAATATGGGAATGGCACGTAGAAAACACGCAAAAATAAATGAATAAATAAATAAATTCCCAAAAAACAACGGAACATTAACCCATACTCACCAAGACAATGTTGGTTTTTGTTTTGTTTTTGTTTTTTTCAATTTCATGCAAGATATGGACAAATACAGCATCAATCTTTTTTGTCCTCTCATGCTGAATTAGACATTTGCAGAAAACTGAATTGAGAAAAGAGCAATCATGTACAACCAAAATAAAGAAAAATAAATAAATAACGTAAAGACAAATGTTTAAAAAAAAAAGTCCCAAAAAGGTCACAAAACATCTGTTAGAACTTTATAATTGCTTTCGATGGTCCTAAACGACATGAACAGAAATGTGAACACACAGCAAAACCAGGGAGATGCTTTCAAAACACACATTCACTTTCCACCATCTCATGAAAGCTCCAGTTTGTGGAGAAGAAAATGAGACTGAGAGCTCACATTACTGTGCAAAAGACTTGGGCACCTGTGCAAACTGTTCTCAGCGTGTGATTAAGGGTCTTTTTGCTACCAAAGTTAACATTAGAATAAATGCAAACAAATAAGAAAACAATAAAAAGTATTAAAATTAGTTTTGTTTATACAAAAGCAGTTGATATTTTGTGAGTTGGTAAGGAGAACACAGGTTCAGTTCCAGATTGATATTCTGTTCATTAAGTCACTATTTACTGTATAATGTCATTTGTGCTTATTCTTTTTTCATTTATTTAGTGTATTTAGTAATATTAATGTTTAAAACACTCACTGCTCATCTAAACAGTTTTTAAATATTATTATCGCAGGGGCCCAAAACTTGCAACTGCGACGTCCCAAAACCAGCCTAATCTGCACAAATATTCCTGATATGTTCTCGTTTTAAGGAACCCTCTAGCCTTCATGTTACGTTCAAATTTACTGACATTTTTATGCTCGGGGTCAGTTTGACTCCAGCAATTTAAAACCTCTAGGAAATTGAAATTAAAATTGCTACTTAAGTTTATGCATCAGATACTTTATGTTTCTTTGTTGACAATCAACAATACAGGCCAGAATGTGGGGCCCACCATCGGATTTGAAAAAAAAAAAAAATGATACGCTGATCTTTCAAAATTTTATTACAAGAAAACATTAGAAATACTTAAAACAAATGTAACTGACTGGATTTTAAAGTGTAACAATATACACTATAAGTGCAGTTTAATGGATGCAAAAGTTTATGTACAACTGTCATCAAAATAACCATCCTACCCGTTATCACTGCAGCTCAGATTCACCACATCCTTTTCAGCAATTTTCGGAAATAACTTGTGTCCAAACCCTCCCAGCACCTTTTCAAGCAGCAAGCAGTTCTGTCTCATTTACTGGATGATCATTACGAACTTGTGGGTCCAGCTCGTCTCTGCAGCTCAATGGGAGAATGATCTGGAGACCAGGGGGCCAAGACATAATGTTCTAAACTTTCTGCTTTTCTTTGGGCTGGACATAATTTTGATAAAAGCTTGGGATTATTATTCTGTTGAAGAGTGAAATTTTGTCGAGTGGTACATAAACCAGAAGGAATTGTGTAATGTTGAAGAAATGAGTGATACTTTTCTTTTTTCATGATCAACACAAAGTGAATGTCAGACACTAAAGACAGACCTGATGTCTCTTCAAAAATCAATTGTGTGAGCCTTTGTGTCACCACAGAATATATAACTCTGACAACCAGCCAGTCATATTTGTGTGTGTCTAAGGTTTTCTTGCAATAAAATTTTGAAAGAATAGCATATCATTTTTTTTCTTAATTTCAGGTGGGCCCAAACTTCTGGCCTGTAGTTAAAACAGTGCTTTAAAAAAATGTTTTGCATTACACTCAGTATCATCCAAAACACCCAAAACAAATCTGTGCAAAAGGTTGACATTTCTTGTACAATACCAGTCAAAAGTTTTTTAACAACCACAGGATTTTACCACTTTATATTTCATTAACGGCAGATTTTTTTTCTTGTTAAACATTGGAAAGTTGTTGAGTGAGCAACTATAAATGAAAATATATCAAATAAAACCAGTTTCCTTTATCAGATGAAAGACTCTGTAACAGTGCATGTCTGACTCTTATTAACTGGTTGTGTGGAGATGCAGAGTCAAATTCTAGACTGTCCTTTAACTTTAAATGCACTCATTCACTGTTTCATCACTTAATAGCTCATTAAATATCTAACACTTGTCTGGTGATCCACATTATAATTATATTAGGTGGCTTTTTGTAGGTCTGTAGTCATAAATAAAAAAAAAAATCTTACATTTTCTGGCTAATAGAGGAACACAAATGGTGAACAAACTGTAAATTTATTTGTTAGTAAAGAATATTGAGTGTATTTTTAGTAAATATTAAGTAACATGCAAATGCAGAAAATCTCAGTGTGTGCCAAAACATTTGACTGGTAGTGGATGTTTTATAAAACAGCTAAAACTGTCTGGTGTCAAACTGACTGCAAAGAACACCTATGTGTACAAAATGTGTGCATTTTGTCCAAATTTCATGTTGATTTTTGTTTAATTTTGTGGAAAAAATAAGAAAAAAAGAAATGATGTCAGTTATTTATACAGAGTCGTTAAACGCTGAATGGGGTCAAATTGACCCCAAACATAAAAAGGGGGCTAGAACAGACCTTGATAGGTGTTTTGCTGTTTACTTGATTCATATTGTACAGGTACGATAGTCCACCACACTGTTAGGCACAGCATTTATGTGGCGGCAGCATTGATTAACCTTATTAATAACACTTTTAGTCTAATGTCAGTTAGTACCGTGATATTTGCTGTAGAATAGTCTGTAGGTTCAACTCGAAAGAAATACTTTAACTGCTTTATTCTGGGCAAATGACACAAAAATAATGTTTTGTTTTAAATAAACAGAAGTGCTCTTTGTAGCAGTTCAAACTGCTGTCGTTTTGCTGCACATTTGACTTATATTGTACAGTTATGGGACTCCATCCCACTCTTAGTTACAGCAGCACTGATTAAACTAATTAGCTGAAATTAGAATTAGTATTAGAATTATTATTAATGCTTACAGTGTAATGTTAGTTTGTACTGTGATATTCACTATGGAATTGTCTGAACATTCAACCTGAAAAATGCTTTAACTGCTTTATTTTAGTCAAATAAATACTTAGAAACAATGTTTTATTTCAGATAAACAAAATCACATTTTGTGTCAGGTCAAATATCAAAAACAAGCGAAATAAATACTTAGAAATACTTAGAATGTTTTATTGTAGATGAACACAATTCCTTTTTTTGTTTCAGTTCAAACCTCAAAACCACCATCTTCTACACGTGTTCCACTTCTTTTGCTTTTATTTTTTTGTTAATTAGTTTTGCTTGAACTTATTCAGTTTCAGAATGAGCGACAAAGTCCTCTGATTATTTATTTATTTGGCCGTAAAAAATAAAATAAAATCACATGAAAGGAATTCAGTTAGCCAGCTTGCCAACTAACATGAACTAAGTTTGAATATTTCTTGTTAAAGGAGTTAGAAGCATTTAGAATATTTTAGTATTTTTAAAAGAAGGGGGTGGGATGGGGTTCTTCTTTGTTACTATGGAGATTTCAATGTGCCTGCAATTTTTTTTGTCATGGCATCAAATATATAATATATGACATCAAAAAATATAATATAAATAGTAACACACACACACACACACACACACACACACACCCATACACACACATATATATATATATATGTATAAATTAGTGATGTAATATAATGCTATGCAAATTTCACTTTCAGTCTGTGGACATATGTCCATCAAAATGTGCAAAATTAATGGAAACATCCTCATCAGTGAAGCGTCTCAGTGTCTTAAAACATTTTCCAGGCAATATGAGCTGTCTTTAGGTTAAATCAAGAAATGGATTAAAGGATTTCTTTTCTAAAATAAGATTTTTACAGCACTCTACAGAGGACGTTTCAATTCAGTTTGCACATTTTATAGGAAAATACAGCCTACATCATTGTCTATAAACTGCTATCAGTGATTATTAACAGTGTTCAGATGCAAATTTTGAAAGGTGTCCCCAAATGTTTAGTGTAAACTAACTTTGTATCATCATGTTCTTAATGATTCTCGGTTCTTTGAGTGAGTTTTGTAGCAAAAACACCAAGGTCCAGTTTAGTATATACACTTCCCTCATCAAAGATAGTTGAACTTTCATGTAGGTGTGAAATTAAACCTATTGTATGATCAACATTTTTATTATTATGGCATGTTTCAGTTCAGTATTGACACGTTTCCACTGGCACAAGGGACCGCGCTGTACCCCGAACAAATATTTTTCCACTGCAAATAAAGCAACCCGAACCTGAGCTGTACCTGAGCTGCTCGATGGCAGGGCTGAAAGCAGCCAAGCTGACTGCATCGCTGGTTTCTGATTGGTCGAAATGTCATCACAACAAGGAAAGAGGCCATTGTTTTTAACTGTCTGTGCAAAAAAAACAACAATGGAGACACAAACTAACAACTGGGAAGTCCATGGGAAGTACAAACACGACTGTCTGTTTGGGCTGAAGATAAATTTCAGTGGGAGTTTGCTATGATGCTAACAAATTTATCTTTAACACTGTGTGGAACGTGAAGGTGTACCAGGATATCAAGTTAGCTGGGTTAGGTTTTCATCGCATGGCTAAAGAATGCTGAGAAAAAATTAAAAACTCAAACAATATAAATAATCTAAATAATAAAATACCACAATAACAAAAGCGGCTCTGACAGAAAACTTTCCGCTGGTTCAACTCCACGGACGCCGCTTTGGGATGACGAACGGCCATAAACTGTGGAATCAGGAACACCATTACCAGGTTGAGATACACTGGACAATTAAAACTTAAATACACCTTCTGCCCCATCACAGTACAGTTTAGGTACAGCACGGTTCCTGTATACCTGTGGAAAAGTGCCTTATGTTGCCATTCGGTGGCGCTCTACAGACTGCAGGGCGTCTTCTAACACACTCGGCATGAATCACACACAGCCTGTCTGAAGCAGAAGACTCACCAGGTCCCTGACGATGGGCACGGTCCGCTTCCGCCGTAAATCTGGCATGCTGTCGATGCCGTAAAGAATGCTGCCAGCCCTGAGGAAGCAGACAGATTTGAAGACTATTAATATCATAATAATGCTGCTCGGCGTAAGACATTACCCAGCTAAAAAAGAGCCAGTGTGATTTACAGGACTGACAAACAACAGGGGTTGTTTGGACTGACAGAGAGAGAGATATAGAGAGAGAGCAGAAGAGGAGAAAGATAAAAAGAACAAAAAGAAAGAAAGAAAGTGAGGAAAAAAGGAAAGAGAAAGACAGAAAGAGGGACAGAGAGAGAGAGAGGGCAGAAAAGGGAGAAAGAGAATAAGGAAAAAAGGAAAGAGAAAGAGAAGAAATAGAGAGAAATAGAGAGAGAAAGAGAGAGAAAGAGAGAGAGAGTGCATGCAAGTCACTCTAAGAAGGAGACATAAGAAAGCTAGTCAAAGCGTATCATAGACACACACACACACACACACACACACACACACACACACACACACACGCACCCATCTGTTGATGCACAGTGTGTGTTAGCCATCTTTTAGCCCATCATCAGTGGGAGTTTCCTCAATAATATCAGAATTATATACGCACACTACCAGTCAAAAGTTTTGGCACTCTGGGATTTTCTACATTTGCATGTTACTCACTTAATATTTATTAAAAATACACTCAATATTCTTTTCTAACAAATACATTTCCATCATGTTTCCCATTTGAGTGCCTTTATTAGCCAGAAAATGTAAAAGTTTTATTCATCACTACTGACCTACAAAAAGACACCTAATATGATTATATATTATGATAATTATAATGTGGATCACCACATTATAATTAGATATTTATCGAGCTATTAAGTGATGAAACAGTTAACGAGTGCATTTAAAGTTAAAGTCATCTTATAAAGGAAACTTTTATTTGACATGTTTTCATTTATAGTCGTTCACTCAACAACTTCCCAGTGTTTAACAAGACTGAGTATAAGGGATAAAGAAGTTGGAAAATGATCATATAGAAAAGAATTTTGGCTTTTTGGTGAAAATAAATGTCATAAATGTCACAAATAGAACTCATGGAAAATAAAAAAAAAATTAAGAAAAATGAAGGACAATAATAATAATACAATAACCATCACTGGACTGATGTTTAGAAGTGAACAATATGTCAGAAACTTTGCAAGAAATGCAGAAATAAGGGTTGCATCTCTCTGTACAGCTGAACAAAGCAGAAATGGACAATTTCTACATTTTATACACATTTATGCATTCGTATCAGCAGATTTGCACATGAAAAATAATTAGAATCAATTTGAACCCTCGCGGTTTGAAGATGGGTCACTGAAATCTCATCACAGCAGGATACTTTCGATTTTTTATAATATTTTTTTTTATAAAATGTAATTATAACATTACCATTTCTTGGAGGTTTTCTGACAAAAGTGACAACATATGTAAATAAAATCATAAATAAAGTACTCCTAGAGCCTTCCCTTAATAGTAGTAGTGAAAAATGTAGTGATGTGTGTGTGTGTGTGTGTGCGTGTGTGTGTGATAAATGGCACTCTTTCTGGCTTTCCCTCACACTGAGGCATCAGAGGACCCCAAGCTTTCAATGCAGCAGAACAGGCCACTTCAGGTCACCTATAAGTTCTCCTCCACACACACACACACACACACACACACACACTGCACTCGGCAAATGGGACACACTCAAGTATTGTAGTCCAATTAAGCCCTTTAAACCCCAGTGCCATGTCCTCAGGCATGGTACAGTCTCACACACACACACACACACACACAGACACACACACACACACACACACACACACACACACACACACATACACAAGCAGCATGACACAGTCGTCAAGTCACTCTGATACTGCTAACAAGAAAAGCCTTCTGGAGTATTAATGCCTCATGGACAGTAATGTGTTGACACTAAAACACAATGAGCTTTATATTAAAGCCCTGTGAGCAGGTTCTATAAGGGACTGAGGCAGTATGGTTAGGTTATATAATGCACTAAGGCCTTAATCCTCAACATGAGCTGCTAAAACGGAAGTACAGCCTTATTCTGAGGTTCCGAGTCTCTGGGTCAAAAGTGGTGGCTTCAGGCGTCACAGGATGCTTTGTTTCATGGTCGTACATTCTGTGGAATCAGAGAACTCAGATGTTTAGATAACTGACGTTGATTAGTTAATTTCTGATTAGAAAAACAAGTGGATAAAACATGAAGTTTAAGGAGCCATGTCACTTGTGTTTGTGAGTGCAGAGATGGGCATAAATAGTGTGTGTGAGAGTATGGAGGTTGGTGGAAAGGGTGTGTGTGTGTGAGTGTGGGGGTGGGTGGAAGAGGTGTGTGTGTGATGGTGGGGATGGGTGGACGAGGTGTGTGTGTGAATGTGGGGGTGTGTGGAAGTGGTGTGTGTGAGCGTGGGGGTGTGTGGAAGGGGTGTGTGTGAGTGTGTAAATAAATGAATTCCTGGAACAGACTTACTTGTGACTGTAAATCGTTTTGTTGCAGGCGGATGGGAGTGGGGGGGCATTCCCAATAGCTATATTTGCTATGAGCATACTGGGTATTTTAGTGATGGACAAGAATACAAATAGGATACCAAAATAGTGAATTCTGTCAACTGAGTGACAGGAAAAATAGCATTAAATAGCAGTTTTAGGCCAGAATGACCATTTATGAGTGACGATTTGGGCATACAGTTTATACAATGCTGTGAACACCAAGCATGTTTAGGTTTAAAAAAATGTAAATTATTATTATTATTATTATTATTATTATTATTATTTAATTAGTATTTTTTGCTTTAACCCTAGATTGAATGTCAGAGCGTATTAGTAAAATCTCATTTCAACAAATATATACGGTGTAAAACAGTCTAAAACTGGTGTTTGTTTTCCTATACACTCGCCGTTTGCTGCTTTTTCTCTTTTTCGCTTTCCGGACCCCCTCCCTCTGTGG
Organism: Brycinus macrolepidotus; assembly: GCA_037974445.1. Classification (NCBI taxonomy): domain Eukaryota; kingdom Metazoa; phylum Chordata; class Actinopteri; order Characiformes; family Alestidae; genus Brycinus; species Brycinus macrolepidotus. Next base: position 15,416,810 of record JBBPCZ010000019.1, on the reverse strand, counting down.
GTTTCCCCCTCCCACTTGTGGGCGGAGACTATCCTGAAAGTTCTCCTGGGTTCAAAGACCATGTGTTTGTTTTTTTTTTTACCTAAAGTAAAAAAAATTTGGCCATTTTTGTTCTGAAAAACCGCAGTAGCGGTTATTACTATTACATGTTTTTTAAATGACAATAACTTTGGCTCTACGTGATATAGGAACACCAAACAAAGCTCAGGATGACGTCTAACGGTTGATGACAATTTATATTGTGCTGCTCGCGTTTTAGGGGTTAACGAATACAAACCATGTAGCAGAGATAAAACAATGACTGTGGGCAATACGTGTAACTAGAGATGTAGAGAAAAACCACACACTGGTAAACCTCAGGAAAAGAAAGATCTGGTTATGTTACAGGTCATCAGATCTGTCTACTCACCCTCCTCCACTCAGGCCCAGCTTGACCGGATCCAGGATGCTTCCACGACCCTACACACACGAGACAAGGGACACTTGAGACAAGAAGACACACTGTTTTCCACATCCAGGTCCACATGCACCATGCATCTCTATAATGACAAGAGTGTAAGGATATTCACAGGATATTTTATTTTGATAGTTGCCGTTGGCACCTAAAACTCCTCATTTGTAAACAACTGCAATGTTGAAATTTCATGATGAATAGACCAATAGAACTGGTCCAAAAATGCTTTGAATACAATCTTGTATTATTAATGGCCATTGTAAAAAAACAGCGGTGAAAAACAGTAAGGTAGAGTGGCCTGTTATTTTCTCAAGAAAATATAAAAACACCAATGTGGCCAATCCGGGTGGAAATAAAATCACAGAGTAAAGAGGAAATTAGCCAAGGAGCCCATGGAAATGTAGTCGCAGACTGATTTCCATACAATTAAAATAAAAATCCCTGATAAATGTAAACAACTGAAGATTATATATTTCGTTCATGCAGAAGTGATACACATTTGAATAGGTGGTGCTTTGAATTTGCTCTATTTAAGTGCAGTAAAACTATAGATAGGGTGTGCAATATACAAATGAGGCAATAAATGCCCTTATTATGCATTTACAGCTAATATAACATATAGATCTGATGTCAGCAAACAATTGCATCACCAAAAAGAAACAAATCAAAGTTTGGCAGCAGGACAGTGTGAGGTGGAGCGAGGTCAGGGCGGTGTCTGGGCAGCCCACACACACTATGGAGGAATGACCATGGGGACGGTGTTGGAATTAGTTAATGTCATTGTGATTTACAGGGTATGGTGTCTGGTGCTTAGGGCAATGTTTTGTGTGTGTGTGTGTGTGTGTGTGTGTGTGTGTAAGAGTGTGTGTGTGTGCGCGCGTGTGTGTATGTGTATGTCCGTGTGTGTCTGTGTGTGTCTCTGTGTGTGTGTGTGTGTGTGTGTCTGTGTGTGTATGTGTGTGTGTATTAGACCTATGGGTCTTAAAGCTAGAGCCACTCAGTCTGGTTCTGGGTGCACAGTTACATATATATATATATGTATATACATACATATATATATAGGTGGGGTTGTGTGTGTGTGTGTGTGTATGTGTACACACACACACACACACACACACAGTATTTGGTAAAAGTCTTAAGCCTACAAAAATATTTAAAAGCTGTTAAGATGCAGTGACTATTTTTTCCATGTTAATATCACTAAATACTAAATAAAAGTTAAAAGGTTAAATACAAATAACATTATACAGTAAATAGTGATTATATGTTCAGTATATCAGTGTGTTCCTTGTGGAGGTCCAGTATTACTTGTAGTTTCAGTCAGAAACCTGGTTTGACTCAATTAGTCCTTCATTAAATGAAATCAGGAGCTGCTGATTTCTCCTTACCAGATCACAAAATATCAGCTACAACAAACAAAACAAATCTTGATACTTTTTACTGCTTTCTTGTTTGTTTGCATTTATTCTAATGTTAACTTTGCTGGCAGAAAGACACTTCATCACATGCTGAGAAAAATGGCTTTAAACAGTTTGCATAAGTGCCTAAGACTTTTGCACAGTACTATGTGTGTATGCGTATACACATATGGACTAACTGTTATGGTTTGAGTTGGTTTGAGTTAACTTGTATGGTAGGGGAAACACTGATTTCAATACCTGACCAATATAATAACGTGAGGGTAACTGGATTAACAGGAGTTTAGGAACAGGTAACAACCAGATACAAGATGTATTTTCAATGTCCATCCATCCATTTTTTGAGCTGTTTATTCTAATCAGAGTGGTGGCCGGGGGGTACTGGAGCCAATCCCAGGTGGAGAAACATCCCGGAAAGTGTATTTACAGTGTGACATAAATAAATCAGGGCTGAATCTGGGTGCTGTCAGTCATTCCACTCGAGTGTGAGGAGTAATATCAGGAGCATAATGCAAAAGACACAACTGTCAAAACCGTCATGCAAACCACACCATACAGGGGAGTGCAAGTGTGTGCAGACCCCCCCAGTAAAATCACAGGTGTCGATTGTCAAAAGTGAAAATAAGTACACGTCCTCTACAGGGAGCTTCTGCATGTTTTGGAGCCTTCTATTTATTTCTAACCAAATTTTGAAGGTTTTTCCCCAAAATTCATCAAATTAATGATCAGTTATTGTGCATTAAGATTCAAGATGTTTATTTATCAGATATAGTTATACACATATAACATGCAGTGAAATGAAACCCTGAATCGCTCCTCCAATAACTAGAAAGTTAAATATTGAAGAAATTGTGTAAAATTGTAGAAAAGGATAAAAAATATAAAGAAACCAATATCAGAATCAGAATCAGAATCAGAATCGTGTTTATTGGCCAAGTATGTGCAAGCACATACAAGGAATTTGATTCTGGTAGATGGTGTCTCTCAAGTACAGTGTAAAAAAAAACAAAACAACAACAATGTGTAAGGAAGGAGAGAGCGCAGTACCGAGGCTGCCATCTACGGCGCCATCTTGTATATTGTTGTATATTACAACAATATATACAAATGACAGACTAAATGTATCAATGAATATACATGTGTGCATACACACACACACACATGCACACACAGTGTGCACTAGAGGACGTGGACTTATTTTTGCTTATAAACAAAAACCATGCAGGCCTATACAAACTTGCACTCAAGTGTAAACACATGCACTGCACGGATGGGTACACACGCACACACACACGCATACACAGACGCGCGCACACACACACACACACACACAAAGACACACAAGGACAATATAACAGTGCTGAAAACCTGTGCATCCAAAGCAGTGCTGTCTGCATGGAGGGAAAAAATTGGAGAGAGGAAAAATCATTAGACACAACAAACCGAACCGGCACAGTGTGGACGCCAAAGGGCCTGAGGTATAGACAGAGGCGGATTAAACATTGTTATAATGATTCGTGCCTGATGGGCCAAACAAACCCAGCCAGACAAGCTCATTCAGTTTATTCAAATATCCACTGCGTGGACACACCATTCATTTCATTCTATTTTCACATAATCAATATTTAATTATGATTCATATCCAACAATCAAACGAAATCAAAAGTCATGGCCTGTGCAAAAGTCTTGAGCCACCCCTCATTTCTTCATATTTTGCTTTGAACCACTTTGTTGATGCAAAAGTACTATTTTACTCCTGTCAAACTGTCTTATCTTTGATATATTGTGTAGATTAAATGAAAGAAATGGGAACAAATGTTTCACTGCGACAGGCTGCAAAGTGCCTAACGAGACAAGGTGCCTAGATAAAGGTGTTCTAACCACTCAGCATTCAGCACCACCAGTATACTGATCACCGCCTGATCATCTGGACTCATCTGCACCTGTTTCTTCACTGGTTTAGGCCTCAAATTAGATATGCTTTATTATGCTTGAATGACTCATTTGTAGGTCACTGTGTGGCTTAACAAAAAAAAAACATTCCTCTGAAACTGGTCAGGTTCAGGGACTGGACTGAAAGTGAAAGACTTTGAAAGTCCTTCAGGAAGGCTGGAGAACTGTTCCTCAAGACTACATTAAAAATACAACAAAGTCTGGATCTTTGCAAGCAAAATACGAAGAAATGAGGGGTGGCTCAGCAGAGCAGTGACATCAAACACTAACACACAAAAGCCAAAGCTCATCCTTCTCAAGGGAAAGCAAGCAGGCCAGGCAGTGGCAGGTATAAATCGACCTGGTCAATAAAGTAAAGACAGTGAAAACATGGTCAGGTTGAGTATTGATTAGCTGCTTCCCATTTAACCAGCTTCATTCTTCAGCCCAACACAAGAGCCTGAATTAAACCGCCAAGTTTTTCAGCGGTGTGTTTGTGTGAACTTGACTTTGGAGTCATAACCTTGCCTTTTGAAAGCTGGTGAATAGCGCAAAACCTTGGCGAACACATTCAGAAGTTCTCCACCTTGTTGGGCGGATGTCGTGGGCCGCTGGGAATTTCTCTGCTGGTGTCAGCGCCTCTGAAACTCATTCAACCCTCCTTCCTGATGTTGGGGGCTGAAAGCAAGGGACCGTCCTTGAATCCATTAAATTGATGCACTGTTTGATCTCCAGGGCAAAAGTCCAGCTACAGAGTAGATTGAGGCGTTCACTCAAACATTCAAGGACCGGTTAGCATCTAGCTAAAAGCTTTTCCTGAAAAGAGGCCGAGGACGGAGATTCAGAATGTCCTGAGAGGTTCAGTTAACACTGACTGCCACTTTATCAATATTGACCCTCACAATATCAACACCGATCAACACAATATTGATTTTGACCCCCACAAAACCAACACTGATAATCACAATATTAATTTTGACCCCCACAATGTCAATACTGAACCCCACAATAACAATATTGAACTCCACAATGTCTACACTGACCACCACAAAATCAACACTGACCCCCAAAATATCAATACTGACCTCCACAATATCAACACTGACCCCTACTATATCAACACCAACCGCCACAATATCAACACTGATCCCCGCAATATCAACACTGATCCCCACAATATCGACACTGACCCCCGCAATAATAACACCGGCCCCTACAATATAACCCCCACACACACACACACACTATATCAACATCAACCACCACAATATCAATACTGATCCCCGCAATATCAACACTGATCCCCGCAATATCAACACTGACCCCTGCAATATCAATACTGGCCCCTACAACATTAACACATTCCCCCCCACAATATCAACACTGACCCCCCTGAACATGCAGTGTCTTCTGGTTGCTTTCTAAAGGCACTTTTCCACATGTCTACAGGAAACGTGCTGTACTTAAACCGTATTGCAACAGCACAAAAGTTTTGATTTTCCAGTGCCTAGTAATGGTGTTTCTAACATGCAATTCTCTCCCCGCAGTTTTTGGTCGGTCATCGTCCCAAAACCGCATCCATGAAGTTGAACCAATGGAACCATGCTTTTCTGTCAGATGCTTTTGTTACTGTGGTCTTTAAATTTTTCTTTGTTTAGCTATGCGGTGAACATCTAACTCAGCTAACTTGTTAGCGATGTCATGGTACACCTTTGTATTTCTCACAGTGGTAGGAAACCTCTGAAATTTATATTCAGCCCAAATAAATAGTACTGCTTGTACTTAATCAGCTTCTCAGTTGTTAGTTTGTATTTCCATTGTTGTTTTTTGGGCAGACAAAAATGGTCTCTTTCGAAGTCTGATGTCATGACAACAGTTTTTGACCAATCAAAAAGCAGCGTTGCAGTCAGCTCGGCTGTGACCCACTTTTGGCCCTGCCATCGAGCACCTTGGGTACGGGTCATTTTATTTGTAATAGAAATAACATCTGTTCGCAGTACAGCCTGGTGCTTTGGGCCAGTGTAAAGGCACCATAAAGGTCCTTCTCTGTTAGTTCTTGTTGTCCTACATGGCAGATATCTGCTTGCAATCTGATAATATCAGCATTTCAGATATGTTCCCCCTACCAAATGACTGGCTGAGGAGCCATGAATGGAAATGGTGTGATGCATCAAAATACTTTACACATCCTATCCCTGCTGAATCAGGACAGCTCTCAGAAGCAAATCTCTGCTATGGAATTCTTTTGGTTCTCCTGCAGCAGCAAAAAGCTTTACCGAAGGATGTCAAGGGGTCACAAGCTTGGTCCCCATGAGGAGGCTTTTAAGCCACAAAGTCAGTGACGTGTGGAACAATTGTGAGACAAAACCATCTGACAGCTCTAATCTGTGACTTTCCCTGCACGATCAACATGAAAACCCATAAAAATAACCGACATGGGGAAGAAAACACAAGACATACAACATTACCAACCTATGCGTTTGGTATGTCTGATGTGAGGACAGCGATTAAACCTAAATTAAACTGCCGGCGAAAGTCCCAATCCAATCTAAAAGCAATTCTCCGTGGTTCTGCTCCGGTAGCCAATGGGCAGAAACTCCCAGCAGTTAATCGGCTATAAAGAAGTCGGCGATCTCCTTAATGTACTTGGTGGGAATCAGTATTTATGTTCTTGGGCATCCGTCTGAAAGCACCACTGGCATTCATGTACAGATCGAGCCTGACATTGCGCAAGACAAGATGTGGGGGACTGCAAGCAGTCGCTATGGGGTAAAAAACCACATGGAGAACAAGAGGAGTGTTTGACAGCTGGGTTGCATCTTCGGGAAACACAGAAGAGCCTCGGAATGAGACTGAAATAAATATTCTAAGCAAGGCTGACCTGGTTAGCCAGTGCCCATGGGATTGTGAATTAGCATCTGAATACAGTAGCGGTTTGGGGTGAAGTGAAGATCGGCTTGGCAGGAAGAGCGAATCCTCCGAGACTTTGCTGCAAAAGCCCTTTAAAACATGCTTTTAACACAAGCTTTGGCATGATGGACAAAAGCAAGGCTCTCTTGCTCTCTAAATTTTCCTCTCTTTCTCTCTGTCTGTTTATGCATGAGATGCATTCCTTTCTCCTCTTTAATTAGCAGCTGCAAGAGGAGGAAAAAAAATTGCTGCCAGAAACAGAGCCAGTAACTTCTGAGGGGTCTGGACTTTCTACTGCTCTTGCCAGTGAAGATATCCAAAGTGCAGGGCTTTGCATTAATCTTATCAGAATTCAATGGGGAACCCGTCCAGCTGAAGATGACACAGAAGGACTCATTAAAGTAATTAATAGGCAGTCAATGCAAAACTAGAAGATGCAGAGTCACCAAAGGTGCCTGCTAAACTTGGTCTGATCTCTTCACAAAAGGAAATGCCAAAATAAGTAAGTAAGAAAAGTTTATTTTTAAAACGCTTTTCACAGACAGATGTAACAAAGCGCGGAAAAATAAAATTCCACAAAAAATTGTAAAATGCATAATATAAAATGAAACATAAAAATATATGAATAAAAACTTCCCAAAGGCTTGTCTAAAAAGGTGAGTCTTAAGCTGGGCCTTAAACTGGTGCAGCTGATTGCACCAGTCTCAGTGCTGGTGGAAGACTGTTCTGCAGTCTGGGAGCAACAGATGCACAATCCCCGTGAGTCTTCAGCCTGGGTACAGAAAGATGGCCTTGGTGGGTGGTGTAAAGCTGCAGGAGGTCCCCAATGTATTGAGGAGCCTGACCATGTAGGCTCTATAGGTAAGAAAATAATGATGGTTTTGGGAAGAATAATAAGGTTGTTTTAATACATGTCGACAGATAAACTCTTTTCTATCAGATTTGGGAGCACAATATGCTTGTGGACATCTCAATTCCCAGAAACATTTCCATGATTTGCCAAATGGCTGGAGAGCCATGATTAGTGGAGCTTGGCCTTGACTGTTAGAGCTAGGCCAGTTAGAGCCATAAACGTTTAAACACGGTCAAAAACAAGGCTAATTTCTGCTAGCGTCCCTATAGGTTTTGTGGAGTATATTAACTTTAGCTAATGCCATTGCGTAGTAAATTTTTTTGGTCATTGATTTAACACAGATGCCTGAAACTTGTAAACGATGTTGCACATTGTGTGTGAAGCTTGTAACAGACATATATATGTGAGCACATGTGCATGTTTCTACAGTGAGTCCTTCAGTAAAGAGTCCAGGCATAAAGCTGCTGTTGTTCACCACCTGACACACACCCTCTGGTTAGACCATCTGATACACACCCACTGGTTAGACCATCTGACACACATCCACTGGGTAGGCTCTTGATTGTATTCACAGTCAATGATTTATCTAAAACATCTAGAAGGCCTTTCTACATCACAAAACTGATCCACTCATTGTAAATCAAAATTCCTTTGTCAGTTCCTATTATGTTAGTAGTTAAGCTGACAAATTAGGACTTGGTCTAACCAACATGAGGGCTGGTTTAGCTACATCTACATAGATATAAAAAAGTTATCCTAACCATCCTAACCAAAACTTAATAATGAAATGAGTAGTACCTGCAAAGTATAAATAAAGAAAAAAATATGATTCTGTTGAATAGAAATAAACCAAATATGACAAAAAAGTCCCAGAAATCATTCAACCTAACAGGCTTCCCTTTGGTAATATGTGCCAGTAGCATCTGAGAAAAGAAAAATCAACATTTGATGCAAATAGCTACCCAAATTGGTGTAAACAAAAATTATTCTGATTCATATCTGTATTCATCACAAAATGGACAAAACAAAACTGCCCTTTCGCAGCTGTAGTCAGAAGTCCTCAAAGAGGCGATAAAAATGCAAGGAATCCAACAGAGATAGTACAACTTGAATGAATTCCTGTCCCTCAACCTTGATCCAGAAAGGCTGTGAGATACAGTTTAATTGCCGTACAGTCATTAGAGTTAAATGAACTCCTGCACGGCTAAATCTGCCCCCAAAGAGTTAAACCCGATTATGTTTCACTGTATACGAGTCTAGCGAACGCTGCAGCATTTAATGGGAAGCTTTTCCTTTTTTAAAATTCCCATAATCAACTCATCTGCCCCTGAAGAGTTCAACCTGATTATGTTTATCCGTATACAAACGCTCGAGAATTCCTCGTTTCTCATAATCGACCCATCTGACAATTAGCATATCCTTCGCAAGTGGAACCAGGTGCATCAGAGCAGAAACCACGAGGGAAAGCTCTAGGACAGGATCTGCGAATGCAGAGTTGTACTCCCACTACCGCTCTGGCAGCATGTAGTGCAAGTTTACTGTGCATTCTGATTGTGCCTCTCACATCTAGGTCAAGAGCTTGCGTAGAGTGAGTAATGCGGGGCGGAAACTCCCCTGGTCCCTTGCTCGTCTGTAATAAACTCCATGCCTGTCGAGTGCTCTTCCATCCTCTCTCCACCGAAGCATATCCACAAGCTCATTGTTTTCACCCGCTGAATCAATAGCCAGCCACTACATTTAGATATTATCTGTGATTGAAAGACAACCACAGAGCAGCACTTTCATCTGGTAATGACCCACCAGATTGCCCATTAAATGGGGGGTCAGGGTGCCAATCTCTAAATCACCATCTAATATTGCAACAAACCACGTCTTCTGTGTTAATGTTAAGCACATGATCATATTTTAACAATGGTATCAATGAAATCACTCATTATGCTCACTTTAGACTGGGACAACAAAGTCATTGGACTGACTGTAACACCAGTATTACAAAACCCACAACAAAGACACTCGCAAACAGAAATCAATGGCCAATCCAAAAGCCTTAGCATCAACTCAACATCAAACGCATACAGTCACTGCTTAGCTCTTTTCCAAAGCACATTCAAAGCTTCAAAAAGATCTGTTTTTTATTATCTTTTAGCACAGCCAGCCATATGTAATCAACACTGACCTCCAAGACATCTTTGGATGCCTTGGTAAACTTGCAAAAGGTTCTTTAGATTCCTTCATTAAATGTTTAACCCAATGATCTCTGATCACCATCCAGACTGCACTAAGAGTACGGTAAAGTGTAGAGAATTTTTTCAGTCTGGGTTAGTTTTTCTGACAGTAGTGCTTGTGAGCTTGGGTTCACTGATGGGATCAGGAACTAAGAATTGTACGAAAGCTTTTTGGAAGATTAATATGACTTGCCAAGGCAAAATAAACAGCAATATCCAAATACTTTCTGGGGTCACTGTAGGTGTGAATGTTTATGACAGTAGTCACCAACCCTGGTCTTGGAGACTGACCCTTCTGAGAAGTCTAGTTTCAGCCACAATCTGCAACACCTGCTCTGGCTAATGATGTTCTCCAGAAGTCCCTGATTGGCTGGAGCATTAAGTAAGGGGGAGGGGCAGCATGTTAGATGCAGGAAAATATCTCAGGAAAGTAGATCTCCAAAAGGAGGGTTGGTGACCACTTTTTCATGAAAATTGTTCCAATACGTTGTGCTTTAGACTTGTTTAAAAGCAGTTTGACATCACATATTCCTTTCTTATCCTTTCTTTAGACTTGTTTAAAAGCAGTTTGACATCACATATTCCTTTCTTATCACAAAGGTACCTTTACAGCACAAAAAATGGCTTTTTGATCTAATCACATTAAGACTTGTCTCAGACAAAAACAGCCAATGGAAATCCTTCTTAGTCCAGACTTAGGCTTAATCTGTGTCTGGGAATCTGGCCCATCATAATAAAACCATTGTTGTGAATGACATAGAAAAAAGTGCATGAAATGTCTTAACACTACATGAAACACTTATAAGTAATTTGAAATTAGCGGTCCCATACCTCCGGCAAGAATCTGCTGCTCCAGCTCAGCCATTTGCTTCCTGTAGGCCCTCAGAGCAGCTTCCTTGAAGGTAGGTCGTATCCTTTTCTTGGGGGCTGGTTCCACCACTGGTGCCGGGGCTTCTGTGACGTTTTTGTTTTCGTCTTCCTGAGTCACTGTTTCCTTGACCTCCTCTCCTCCTTCTGTCTGTACAGTGACTTGCATCTGCGTCTCTGTTTCTACCTCTTCTTCCTCTTGTTTTTCATCATCTTCTGTCGCTTCCTCAGTCTCTTCAATGTACTCGATCATTGCCTCATACTCCGCTGTGTCCTCTGTCATCTGGTTGTCGTCATAGTCCTCGCTGTATTCTTCATCGTATTGTTCGTCTAGGCTGCAGTCGTACTCCAAGACCGGGTTACCTTCCTGTGAAATGTCATATTCTTGCGAGACCTCATACTCCTCTTCTTGGTATTGTTCCTCTGCCTCATTAGCGTTTGTTCTGTTCTCAAGGTTGGCCAGCACTTGCTCCATCACCTCAACATAATGAGTTTCATTGTCCACAGATTGCTCCATGACGTGTTCCTCATCATCGGCCTTGTAGTAGAAGGGTTCTGTGTAGACATCAGAGTCGATGGTGGTGCTGGAATCGTTGGCAGTGGACTGGGACATGGTCCTGAAGCGACCCATAAAAGAGGAGGTGCTTGGCTCTTCAGCAGGAGCACTAGAGCTTTGGGAGCCCTTATTCCAGACAACCTCTAAAGCCGATTTTGCTCTCTGAAGGGTTGACCCGAACCCTCCAAAGCTAAAGGTTTTCTCTGACAGGTCTATGCTCAGCCTGCTGCTCCAGGATTTGGGGACCTCTTCCACCTTCTCAGCCCTGATCTCACTCTGGCTACGGTACATGGAGGAAGACTTTTGATTTTGTTGCAAGTGGTTTCCCTTCACCTCTGGCCGTTGCAGTGTCTGGGGGGCCGACTCTGGCTTGGATTGGGATTTAGGCTTGGTCTTCTGTTTCTTTTCAGTTTTTGCTTCCTTTTTAGGTTCTGGCACGGGTTTTGGTACTATCATGGGTTCTATTACAGCTTCAATCACAGGTTCTGGCTCAGGTTCTGGTTCGGGTACTGGCTCAGGTTCCGGTTCAGGTTCAGGTTCAGGTTCTGGCTCTGGTTCTAAATCAGGTTCAAGGATAGGTTCAGTCTCCATGTCAACCTCTTGAGCCGTCTCGGGTGTACTGTCAAAGGTCAAAAAGGTCTCACCCTCAAACTGCAAATCGACCTCAAGACATTTGGTAATTTTCTCAGGGAACCCAGGGTTAGCAGCAGGATCAAAAGGGCTACTGATTTCTGAAACCATATTTTGTTCAGTTGATGCATCTAAACCTGAGTCAGCACCCTGTTCAAGGTGATGCCAGTCTTTCCAGGGTGAGAGGTCACCTTGCAGAGAGAGCTGAGAGCCGCTGTAGTGACTTCTGTCCCCCGATATACACACCAGACCATTACTGACGCCACTGTCAATGGTCTCTGTGGTCTCAACTTCATTGTGTTCCACATATGGTGGGTTTTCCTGACTGAGGGTTTGACTGGGTGGACTTGCATACCAAGAAGATGCCATGTCTTCTTGTTTCCGCTGCCAGAGCTCCTGATCTGAGGAGGAAAGCAATGAGCATCCATTTGCTCTGCTGAAATACTGGCTCTCGGAGAAGTCCTCAGAGTAAGACTGGCACAGTTTGGAGCAGTCCGATTCTGATCGACTGAGTTTTGGAGTGGAGTAGTCGCTCTGGGAGAGCCAGCCAGGGGTTATGTCTGAATAATAGGATTTGTGTTGCTTGTCATCGTATACCGTATCATCTGCATAATGTACAGAGTATGCAGTGTCATCTGCAGACCGCCTGGGGTCGTGGGACTTTTTTTTGTCTGATTTCATTTTCTGAGGTGGTTTGGACACAATTGCATATTTGTTTTTATTCAATTCATCAAGCTCTTTATCACTATCCATCGAGTCCCAGTCATCACTCTCAGCCTTGTCTTTAGCCGACACTTTAATGTCCATGCTTTCATAAGTCTGGGAGGAACTCATCTCCTTTTCTTTCTTCTCCTTTGAGTCATGTGCAAGACTGTCCGTTGAGATAGATATTCCGGTGCCTTTGAGCTTATAGCATTTTTTCAAAACTGAGTCCCTGTCTTGAGTAGTTGCAAAAATAACTATTATAGGGCGAGGTTTAGCATTTAAACATTCTCTTTGTTGCCCGAGACGATGGGCCAGTTCAATTTTAAGTGTCTTGTGTGCTTCGACGAAACCCATTTTCTCTTTCAAAATCTGATAAATGAGTTCCTCAGTCCTCTCAAACTTCTCCTCAGGCACATTTAGGAATCTCAAAGTAGCTTTGTTGGTCTGGTGGCTAATCTGTCTGATGTAGTCATGGATATCGCGTGTCTCTCTCCTGGACTGCACAAATCCAGAGCGAAGCTGCTCAATTTCACTCTGCACCACCTCCACACTGCTGGAGATCTCATCGATGGAGCTTTTGAGAGCATTAACATGGCCTCTCAGCTCTGAGAGCTCAGACTCAATTTGGCTGATTCCCTGAAGCTCTTTGAAGATCATCTCCATCACATCCTGCGTTTGACTGATGCAACCTGTGGAGCTGGATCCTGGCTCCAAGGTAGATGTTTTTTGCTGCCTCCCAGCTCGATCCAGAGACTTGCTCCGGATGCCAAGAGTTTTTCTCCAATTGCTGGCCTCTGAATCAGAGGAGACACATTCTTGGCTCTTTTTCCACTTCCTCAGCTTTTTCAGGGCACCCAGTCGAAGAGTGTGGAGACTTGTGCGTTCTCCACGCTCACCCTCTGAGCTGCCATCAGAGGGCGCCAAGCTGATCATGCTCTTCCTGTTCCTTCTTACTGGCATTGTGTAGGCTTTTTGTTCATCGAATCTATGGACAAGCTTGGCCTCGTTTAGAGAGTCAGAGTAACTGCTGTCGATGGATAATACTTCGTGAAATTCATTGTTCAGTGGAAGCGTATTCTTTTGGAGTCCATTAGCGATGGCCACACGGTAACTGAACGTGGGAGAAAGAGATGAGCAGTCGTTTTTACTGTCCTCTTCCTCAAGAGATATATTGCGTGCCGATGAGCATTTAGATATCTTTTTCACTGTGCTTTTCAAAGTGGTGGAGAATGTGGGATTCCGAGCGTGCAAATCGGGGGACGATTTAGGCTCTTTTTTATTTTCGCTACTCTCTTTCTTCTTTGTGGTATTTGCCAGTTTCTTTGTAAACATTCCTTTGCAAATCTTTAAAATATAAGTCGATAGCTTCTTCAGGTGGGCAGCAACCATGGAGGGCAACAGTGTTGCGGGTCTGCACTCGCAATGCGGCGAAGCGGAACTGGTATTGTATCCAGTGGCAATCAGACGAAAGGGCAGACCAAAAAAAAACACCACACTTGCGAGTTCTGAAAGCCAGCCCTGAGGGATGAAGAAAAAGTGTCTAGAGAAAACGTGCCCTTAGAAGCAATTGCGTTGAGCCACAATGTTGTACATCCTTAACATGAGGAATATCCAAGTGCTTTCTTCATGTATGTCCGTTGTCTGTAAAAACAAAAAAGAGAAAAGACGAGTTATTATATTGTATTATATATATTATATGTATCTTTATTTATTTATTTATTTATATACACACACACACACACCAGCCAGCACAAGTGAACATTAGAATAAATACAAACAAACAAGAAAGCAGTAAAAATTATAAAGATTTCTTTTTCCCAAAAAGTACTTCATATTTTGTGAACTTGCTAGAAGAGCATAGGTTTGGTTCCAGATTTCTGCTCGATGCCTCCAGTCATTGTGTGGATTTATAAAATTCCATAAGCAACACATTTAATTTAATCTAATGACGTATAAAGAGCCAACCCAGGTATTTGATGGTAGTAATACTGGGCTTTCATAAGGAAAGAGGTCCGGAAATGGTTAAGCGAACACTTTGCAATACATAAAAACACTATTTACTGCATTAATGTTATTTGTATTTATTGTAATATTAGCGTTTTAGCTCTAAACACTACTGCCCAGAACTAAACAGATTTTAAGCATAATTTTCTCAGGTACCTAAGACTTTTGCACAGTACTGTATACATACAGCTCAATAGGAACACAATGCATTAGATAACCTATAGTGGGGCTCAAAGGTGTCATCAGCATCACCTAAATGTGATTTTTTTCTATATTAGGGAAAACTCATACAAATATAATACAAATTATGAGACTCATTCAGACACACCACAGGTCACAGTGCAAGTGAAAATAACAACAACAACACAAAGAACATAATAGCACAGATTTTTGGCCTACTTCCTTTGGGAACATTAATTTATTGCTACATCAAGCCTAACTAGACAGAAAATTGCTCTTCACTCATGCAGTACAGTGTTTACCAAGAGTACCACATGATCCCATATTCTCCTCATGGATTTCGCCACATTTGATGTCTAACAACTTCAAAAACCTCACAAGATGTGTAATTTGACTGATTTAGGCATATATACTGCACTCTTATATATCGCTGTGGATTTAAGCAACATTAAAGTCATGTTAAAGTGAAGCAGTAAATATCTTTGAAGCATGTCACAGTTTATTAACATGGATTAATCTTCATAAGACCAGACGGTAAAAAGAGCACATCATTGTTTTAGTGAGAAATGTAGATTTCACCTCTTAACTCTCAAATAAATGGACAGAATCTTTTTCTGAAGGATTTAAAAAAAGAAGTAGGGAATATGAGCTCTCAAGTCTTTTAGAGATAGTTGGAAAGTGATTCAGACTTTAACAGATGACTCGTGTCCATTCCAGTGTGTAATTACTCCAGATGTTCCAAGCTATAGATGGACAACGGCTGGTTTCGCACTTCAGTTGGCCCTAAAACACGGATGTCTTTACACTCTGTACAATCTAAAGTACCTGTGTGACATAAAACTCAGCCCTGAATCATCTAGAGAGCAGTTACACGATTTCAGATCAATTCAGTGGTGAATGACAGAGAAAGTAAAGGGTGAATGAATACATACATATGAGGAACTTTTTTCAGGCCTTTCTGTTGTGTTTACAGTGATTTTCTAATAAGATAATAGGAAATGAAAATAAAAACAGATACGAATGCATAAAAATAGTGTTAATAGTATTTAAACAACATTAAATACTGTTTATATTGTGAGTCTATAAACAGTCCATATAAAATAGAATAGAAAACAGTATACTGCAGAAGGTAATAGAATAGAATAGAATAGAATAGCTTTATTGTCATTGCACTAGTACAACAAGATTAGGTTTGCAATTTCTCTACTTGCTATAAAATGCAAAAAATAAAATAAAAATATATCAGTAAGTTAAAACAACAATACATTAGTAAATAAAAGTCCAGACTATATGAATAATCTGCTCTAAAGGTCTGCTTTTGATTGTTAGGGCTTGAACAAGCATTATCTATTGATTACTCATATTTGCAAATATCCACAAGGGGGCGCTCTCGTTGATTTTACTCATCGATAAAATAGCAAAGATGAAAAAAACTTTAAGGCCCAAAAAATACAGTAATTAAAGCCTGCGATTCAATGCGAGAAGATTAGAGCTGGACACTGCTTCTCTGACACATCTTTAAATCTGGAAAGAAAATTTAATAGATAATAGAGAATTTTACTAAGGAAGCAACATTATCTTTCCCGACACCTCCTCTTAGCCAGGCCGGGGACATGGGTGACATAAGGTCTTTTCTTTTATAAGCCTTGTGGCCCCATTTCTCGTCTAATCAACTACATTTTTGATTTTACAGTAAATCCTACTTGTAAATAAAGGCTTAGATTTCAGGTGAAGTTTATGATGGTCCTTGTTCCATGGTGAACGTTCCCCATTTCCACACCTCATATCCCTCAGAGCTCTTCTGTTCTGGCCGGCCTGCTTAAAACAGGCTGAGCAGTGTGGTCCACACTGGCTCTAAATCAAAAACATCACATGAATGGAGTGGCCCTAAAGGACGCCTTTCACTTCTACCAGCGTCTGGATGAGTAAAAGTTGGGCCGTCACACACCTCTCCAATTCTAAACAGTCCCTGATCGATTATGTGGGAGGACTGGAGGCTAATTGTAAGTGCAGCCAATGTAAGCAGAGTCAGTTCGCTAGAAAAAAGCGTCTCTTATGCCTCCACACTTTCAAAACATGTCCAGTTAAAGGTATTATATCAGTTCAATCCATTCACATTATATATTTAAATGTGACATCCCTGCGGACCGGTGTTTAGACAAAGAATAGAATAGAATAGAATAGAATAGAATAGTTTGGAGACCGCCGGTGCATGTTGACAGAAGTAAAATTTAGATGTTTAAGAGGAGACACATATGTGTGTGTGTGTGTGTGTGTGTGTGTGTGTGAGTGTGTGTGTGTGTGTGTTTGTGTGTGTGTGTACACTGGACTGGAGACGAATTGTAAGAGCAGCTGATGCAAGCAACTGAGTCAGTACACTAGAAAAAAGTATATCTTATGCCTCCACACTTTCAAAACACGTCCAGCTAAAGGAATTAAATCATGTCAATCCATTCACATTATATATTTAAACACGACGTCCCTCCAGACTCCAGACCAGCGTTTATGCCGAGATCGGCTTCAGTGCTGAGATCGGCCGTCAGCGAGTAACTTACTTAATTACACTGCTTTGGCAGCGTTCGAGTCAACTTGAATTGAAAATCATAACTCAAAACCACGACATATTTCAGAGTGAAAAACAGTGTTAGGGAGGACCTATTCAGGAATATAAAATATGATTTTATTGGTTAGTTTTATTTCAGTGGAATAGAATAGAATAGAACAGAATATCTTTACTGTCATAACAACAAGAAGAAATAAAGTAGTAAATTAAAAAGTAAAATAGAGAAGGATAGAATAGAATAGAATTTAATGAAATAGAACAGAATAGAATATCTTTACTGTCATTTACTGTCAACAATAAGTTATAATAACAATAAAGTAGAAAAGAATAGAACAGAAAAGAGTAGAACAGAACAGAACACAAAAGCACAGAACAGAATAGAATAGAATGTCTTTACTGTCATAATAATAAGTTAAAATAACAATAAAGTAGTAGTAAATTAAAGGTAAATAAGTAGAATAGAATAGAAATAATGAAACAGAATAGAAAAGTACAGAATAGAACAGTACAGAATAGAATAGGATAGAATAGAAAAGAAAAGAATATCTTTACCCTTTACTGTCAACAGTAAGTTAAAATAACACTAAAGCAGTAAATTAAAAATTGAATTGAATAGAATGGAATGGAATAGAATAGAATAGATCTCACTAATGCATGTGGAGAGAAATAAAAATCAGATGTTCTACACCAAACACAACAATGCACTGCACTGTTACAGTCTATAGTACTGTACCAAACACACTTTCAAATCACACCACAACACTGTACTTCTGGGCCAAAATCCCCACATTAACACACTGTAAGCATTCAACTCTACCAATATGTTCAGTGCCACACTAGCGTGATACCATACCGCACACTCTCGCTGTGCTTATGATAGTGTTGGGAACAAAAACTAAATGATGAATCATCACATGAGGAGTGAGAAACAAAGCTCAGATTAGCCCGCCGTCACTTATCATCCCACATTTGGCCGAATTTTGCGTATTTTTCTACCTTTCTACCCAGCTTGACTGCACATCATCTGCTACATCATTTGGAACAGAAATTTGACATTAGAGGTATTATTTACAACAAAAACAGACATCAGGCCTTGTTTAACAGCCCTGAATGCAGGCTAATTCTAAAGGTAACGTTTGTGATCATTAGCGGAATAGACAAAGAAACACCGCCAGCTAACTCAATGCTCATTATATGAGATCTCGAATTGCCTCGGAAATAAGCGATTCAACCACCATAGTCACTGGATTGTGCTGGATAACTGGTTAGCATTAACTTAAACTGAAGCTCATGACTAATTAGGAAGCTGATTATCCAATGTACAACTGCCAGGGGCACCACTGAGGTACCCTTGAGCAAGGTACCGTCCCCACACACTGCTCCCCGGGCGCCGTGCCGTGGCTGCCCACTGCTTCACTTGGTGAATGGGTTAAATGCAGAGAAAGAATTTCACATTGTTCACACTGTGTGCTGTGCTGTGGTGTGTTCATGCATGACTTTAAGGGCCACCCAACTTTACTTTACTTTACACATTATAAGTCTTCCTATTGTAATATTTCTCTAAATAATAAAGCTAATAATACAAAAAACTACTTTTCCACATGAGTAGCAGCTGGAATGACTGTTGGATTGGTTAATTTTCCATCAATTTTTAAAAATTTGAATGAAAAGGGGCTGCAACAGTTTTACAGTGCAGTTTTAGTGGGTTTGAACTCATCACACGTCCTACCGGAACACATCCTGTCTTACGGACCGAGTGGCAAAACATGCTGCAGCCTAGGAGGAAGCTGTTATCTGCTTATATTAAACCCAGTCGGGGTCGACTGTGATGCTTACAACTTACCAAAGAACCCGAAACCTAGCTTCTCACCCCACAGCCTTGTCCATGGACCTCTGGTTCTTTGCTAAGTTATAAGTATCACAGTCGAGCCCAACTGCCTTGCAGATGATTGCTTGTTTTCTCCTGGTTTCACAGTTTTTCCTACATACGCTGGTTGTTTCTGTGAATCACAGAGATCCGTTTGCTTCCCTTTTCTTCTCTTTTGCTTCTCTCTTTTTGTGTGTTTTCACAGCAGTCAAGCTAAACGTTACTGCAGCCCCTCATTTATTAAGGGCCACTTCAATCATGAACCTCATGCCAAATAGCCAGCCTACATGTTTTACAACTGTGTAACAAATTTAAATGCAACTTTGATAGTGTACAGCTGTTAATAATGATAGTAGTACTACTTAAACTACAACTGCTAATATTAATAATACTACTTCTACAACTACTACTAATCATAATACTACTCATGCTACTACTACTACTACAACTACTGCTACTAATAATAATACGAATAATAATAAGAAGAAGATAGAGATGAATACTTTAACTACTACTACTACTACTATTAATAGTAATAATGCCTATACTACTATTACTACTACTTTTTGCACAGGCTATTTATTTATTTATTGCTTGCCAATTGTGCATTAACATATGCAGGCTTGTGTCCAGGATGTCTACTGGACACACGTCTGCGTGTGTACATGCATCGCTCCATTATTCTTGTGTAGCCAAGTGCTGTATCTGTGTCTAATATTAATTTAAATAATAAAATAAGTTTAAGAAAAGGCAGCTGACCTAGTAAAACACACCCGCGGTGTTTTCCCTCTGCCATACTTCATCAGCTCTTTCTTACAACCCTGCTATTACAAATCTCCTCCATGCTGAAGAAAAAAACGCCGTCAGGCTTCCCTGCTTTTAGAGGCTGAAATAGCTCAGTCACGATTTACCGACCAGTCAGAATCATTTATTTATCTATTTTTATCCTCAGCCACTAATGAATCAGTCCTTTATTCCGGCAGTGTTACACTGACTGTTTATTTAACAATTTCAAAACCAGCACTGCTCATTATAACCCCGCCCCCCTCTGTCTCTCTCCCACTTTAATTCATGCTCTCTCTTTCTCACTCTCTCTCTCTCTCTCTCTGTCTTTCTCTGTCTCTCTTTAGTTCATGCTCTCTTGCTCTCTTTCTCTCTACCCCATTTTAATCTCTCTCTCATAATTACTTCTCTGTATCTTTTCTCTCTTCCTCTTTAATTCATGCTCTCTCTTTCTCCCTCTTTTAATCTCTCTCTCTCTCTTAATCACTGTTTTTTCCTCTCTCTTTCTGACCCACTCTCTCTTTTCTGTTCACTCCCTCTCTCTTTTTCTCCCCTTCTTCTCTCTCTCACTCTTTCTACCTTTCTCTCCCTTTCTCTTTATTTGTTTTTCTCTCTCTTTGCCCTCCTCTCAACCTCTCCATTTCTGTCCACCCCTTCTCTTTCTCTCTATTTTTCTCTTCCCACTGCACATCTCTCTCTTCCAGTTTTCTTTCTCTTTCTCGCCATCTTTCTGTCTTTTTTCTGCCTTCATTTTTTCTCTGTTGCTCTTATTCTTTTTTCTTAATCTCTCTCTCTCTCTCTCCTTCCCTCAATCTGACTATTTTTTCTGTCATTCTCTCCTCTTTTTCACCATCTTTTTCTTTCTTTTCCACTCTACTTCTCTCTCTCTCTCTTTCTCAGGTGTGGCCGAAGGCAGGAAAGTGAGATTATCGATACACTGCAGTCGTAAAGGTCGTGACCCTTCGCTCAGCATCATCAGGTTGTGTCAACTACACACACTGCAGATGCATATTTAAGATCCAGTGTGTGTGTGTGTGTGTGCGCGCGCGGGCGCGCGTGTGTGTGCACTATCAGTGCTATAGTGAGTAAACAATCCTTTTAATGTAGCAAATGACAGTTAGAGAGAGAGAGAGAGAGGGATAGAGAGACATAAAGAGAGAGAGAGAGAGAGAGAGAGAGCATGAATGAGCATGAGAGAGAAAAAATGAGAGAGGAAAGAGAGAGAGTACGAAAACAAGAAAACAAGAAAGAGTGAGAAAAATGACAGAGAAACACAAAAAAGAAAGGAGGGCATGAAGACAAAACGGAAGAAAGAGAGAAGGATAGAGGAAGGGAAGGAGGGAGAAAGCAACTAGTTATGAAAGAACTACAACTAATTCTTAATTAACTAGGATTATGTTAATTAATCTTATAAATAATTAAATTTAAATCCGACCCTTGTGCGTAGTTAGTGGAAGAAATGTAAAATTAAAGCAATATTCATAACCGATAAAGCACTGCTGACCTAAATGTGGGGAGTGTGTGTGTGTGTGTGTGCGCGTATGAATGAGAATATGAGGGAAAGAGATCAGAGAGAGAGAGCGAGAGAGAGAGAGAGATCAAAGAGAAAGTGAGAGGGAGGTTAAACAGATATAAAGAATCAGTTTTAACAAATGGATAAAGAGAGAAAGAGAGAGAGACACTGGCAGAGAATGCAGAGAGTGAGAGAGAGAGGGAGAGAGAGAGATAGAGACAGAGAGAGAGAGAGAGAGAGAGAGAGAGAGAGAGAGAGAGAGAGAAAGAACCCCACCCCCCACCCC
>JBBPCZ010000019.1:15341614-15358147 GCA_037974445.1 Brycinus macrolepidotus | reverse complement strand
TCAAGCATAACAAAGCACATCTAACTTAAGGTCTGAACCAGTGAAGAAACAGGTGCAGATGATTCCAGATGATCAGGACAGTGATCAGTATACTGGTGGTGATGAATGCTGAGTGGTTGAAATACCTTTATCTAGGCACCTTGTGTCTTTAGGCACTTTGTAGCCTGTCGCAGTAAAACATTTGTAAGAGTTACAGTATTTTTACAGTATAACAATGTAGCTCTTTAATTCTTACATTCCTGCTCTTCAATATTGCCTGTTTTTTTGCAGGAAACGATGAATATAATCTAAAAATGACTGGCTCCATAAGAGGAAAACTTTCCCAAGACAGTAGTCATCAGTCAGCTTAAAACCATTTACATAATGCTAATTGGTGACTACTGGCATTGTTGAAACCTTTTTCATGTAAGAGTTACATTACTTTTACAATGTAACATTGTAACTTGTAGCTCTTGGATCGCAGTTCTTGGATTCTTATTTTTCTGTGTTGAAATATTTGCAGGGTTTTTTTTTTTGCTGGAAATGATAAATACAATCTCAATTCAATTAGATATATAAGAGGAAAACTTTCCCAAGACAGCAGTCACCAATTAACATGAACCATTTGCATAATACTAATCAGTGGCTTCTGGAGTTGCTGTTGTCAACATGACAAACAATTCTTGACTGAAAAACTCCTTTAAACCTCTAAAAGATAATTTTTTTAATATGAATAAAAATACGTCAAATAAAACAAGTTTCCTTCATAAAATGAAAGAATACGTAACAGTGCGTGTCTGACTCTTATTAACTGGTTGTGTGGTGATGCAGAGTCAAATTCTAGACTGTCCTTTAACTTTAAATTCACTCGTTCACTGTTTCATTCCACTGGCTGTCACTTAATAGCTTGTTAAATGTCTAACACTTGTCGGGTGATCCATATTATAATTATAATTATAATTAGTTGGATTTTTATAGGTAGTGATGAATAAATAAAATGACATTTTCTGGCTATAAAGGGTGTACATACTGTACATTTATTTTGTAGTAATTATTAAATGAAAAATAAATCAAAAACTGTGCAAAACTTTTGACTCGTAGTGTAACATTGTTGCTGGTAGCTCTTGGACTGTAGCTCTTAGATTCTTATGTTCTTGCATCTTAAATATTTGGCTTTTTGCAGGAAACGATGAATACAATCTCAAATCGATTGGATACATAATAGGAAAACTTTCCCAAGTCACGCATGTACACACACTCGCCCAGCCTTGGTGAACTATGCATCAGCTCGGCCTGTTAATGTGTTGCATGTTTGACAACGTCCGCCAGGGCAGCAGGGGTGAATATTCAAATGAATGCTGGACGGGATGTTTGTTCAGTGCCGCCTGAGCATCAGCTGCTGCAATCCAATAATTATTATTGATTTGCTCACTGGCTGTCAATCTTAGGCCCGAAAGAGAGAAGGAGAAAGGGAGGGAGAGAGAGAGAGAGAGAGAGAGAGAGAGAGAGAAAGAATGAGAGAGGGAGAGTGATGGACAGAGAAAGGATTGGACGCTCCCTTTCCAACGAGGAAAAGCCTCATCTCCGAAATGAGCTGAGATGAGATGGTGGCGGAGGATAAGAGTAATTGATGATTGTTTCAGTGCTGAGAGGATGGAAAGAGGAAAGAGCAGAGGAAGAGGAATGGGAGAAACAGGGGGATGGAAGATGGAGGGGGAGGAGGAGGAGGAGGAGGAGTGAAAGGAAGGGAGCTGGAGGATGTGGGGGGGATCCTTTGTGGCTGCTGTCCTCCGGGTCCAGCAATATACTTTAGGTTGGGGATCATCTTCAAAGTGCAGAAAAACAAATATGCAGGACCTTTAGATTAAAATGTCACCGTGCTACAGGCATCGATTTCCTCCCAAGCGGACGGCCATGGTCATATAGAGCGTTCTTTTACTGGCATTCACTCGGACAGCAGGCGTAAAGCACACTCTATTGCTCAGAAATATGGGCCGTTTTAAGAATTGCCTGTCGTGTTATTGGTCACCTGAATGTCTTTCATTGGGAATGAGGCAGCATCCCAAACCGCGTCTTGTTCTCTCTATATTGAATTATTCTGGGAGTCTGCTGTTTTGTAATGGCCCTGAAAACCCAAGGCAGGTGTAAAAGAGAAGTGTGGTTAACAGATAGGATATTAGGGAGTTCCTAGTGGGTTGTATTTTCTACTATTTCAGAGGTTTGCATTACACATGGTTGCATGATCCTAGAAAAGTAGTACTTAATTATAATTTGAACATGCACAGTGAGGAGGTATCTGACTGGAAAACCATCAAGTATCTACACAGCACCAAAGTGATCAGGGCTCTCCCTTTTCTGATTTTTTTTCCTGAAAAGCACACAAGCCCAAAACTCCTCTCAAACCACATCCAGCTGTTCATTAAGGTGGATCAGACTTGTAAACGTGGTTTAGGACTTAATGTGTAAGCTGTAAAAATGAACTAAACTTCAGCACTACAGGTGGCGATTTCAGATGACAACAGGACTGATTTTGGGTTAGATTCTGCTGCATTTATGACATCACAAGAACCAATTCTATATCAGTGACATCACCATATTCAAAATATAGGCCGTTTTAAGAACTGGCCATTGTGTTCACCTGATGCAGATTGCAGATTGTTGGTTACCTGAATGTCTTTCATTCTCCAAACGGCACCTTTTTCATTATCTAGTGAGCTATTCTGGGAGTCGGCTGTTTTGCAATGGCCCTGAAAACCCAAGGCAGGTCCAAAAGACAAGTATGGTGCCGAGGTGGGCTGCCATTATGTCAGCGAAGGCTGTAGCATTCAGTTCCATTGAGCTGTAAGTGGCCAAGTGAGGGCATTAGGGTTTATAATGCTCTATTCAAACTGGATTAGTTTAGCAGAGCAACGTCTGTCATCACGGTTACATAACATCTCACGTCTGAACAGGAACAAAACATGCCTGTCAAGTGTCTTGAGCCTTTTTGTCAACACTATGACCTCACTAACCTATAAACAGGTCTCTCTCAAGACAAAAAGATTTTTTTCACCAAATGCTGGCTTATTTAGCTGATTATTTAGAACACACTGTTATCTGGTTTTACTGGCCAGAGCGGCCCTCTCAAATGTGCATAGTGCCTTGATTTAAATGGTCCTTATACACAACAGAAAAACCTCCTAACCGGAGTAACGAAATGACACTGCAAAACGTACAAACCGTGGGAATAATTTAACTGTGTAATGGTTTAAATGGTGATGGTGGTCTGTCATTAACAATACCGATCAGAGCAGAAAGCAGACTCACCCAAAACAGTGCAGATCTGAGATGTATACTGGACTCATGCCTCATGGTTTCTACCAAAGTCCACAGGTTCCTCTCTGTTTTGGTAAGGCAGGTATGATATTAGGGAGTTCCTAGTGAGTTGTATTTTCTACTAGTTCAGAGGTTTGCATTACATGTAGTTGTATTATCCTAGAAAGCTAATAGTTGATGATATTGTGAACACACACAACAAGGAACCATCTACCAGGAAAATCATGGAGTATTTATACACCAGAATGATAAGGGCACCCCCTTTTCTGTTTTTTTTTTCTGAAAAATACACAAAACTTCTCTCAAACCACATCCAGCTCTTCCTCCAGACTTGTGGATGTGGTTTAGGACACAGTAAACCTTAGCACTGTTTCAGACAACACCAGGACTGATCTCAGATCAGATTCTACTGTATTTATGATGTCACAAAAACAAATTTTCTATGTCGGTGAGATCTGCACACATTGGGATGGTTTATTCTAAGGCTTAGTATACCCAGTATATCCAGTACACTCAGACACCAGTATACTACACTAGATGCTATTCTGATTTGTATATTAATCAAATTTACCACTAAATAGCAGGTAACCTCTGCTCGAGCCATGACTGTCAGATTTGACTCGAAAATCCCAATTTGTAGTGTTTTATTCCCCCAAATTTAGTCCACTTGAGACGGAGAAGGATGGCATGCTTCCACATGAAGCACCACCACATCTTCTCAAACTGCCCCAGGACATTACTGGATACCTGAAGGAGGACATTAACTGCAGTAACTGCCGATAATTACCAGAATGGAATGATTGTGTGATGGTAATTTCTGGCCGTATCGTCCATCCCCGGTCTAAAACGAGTGTGTCTGTAGAAACCCTGCAGACCGTTAGATTGCTCTCCCAGTTCTCCATCCTGGGCTAATGGAGCGTCTCTCTTTCTGCTCACAAACCCAATTAAAGCAGGAGATCTCTCACTGATAAATGCCATCCATCCGCACCGCACCGGACAGATCCTTCATTTCTAAATATATATTACTGCTTGCCCCACCGCCGGGAAAACGGAGGCTCTCCAATGGCCTGGTTTTAGTGGCCGCTGATAGAAGGCCGGAGCTGACAGACAGTTCTTGGTTTGATTGGTTGGTTAGAGACTGTTTTGTGAAGAAACTGTAGCTGAACAATTAATTTACTCATGTTTATTCATGTCAAGGCTTATTGTTTTGTTATTAATCTTAAAAAAACAATATCCTTCTATCTTTTTGGATTTTATTTGTTCCCTGAGATCAAGGTATAAGGTTTGTGAGGGTTTAAATAAGAAAATAGTCTCATTTTCAATGGTAATGGTATTGAAGTATGGTTAGGGTACAGGTTTTTGAGTGTAGCAATAGTATTTCAGTATGGTAAAAGTGTTTGAGTGTAATAATTCTATTTGAGCATAGTAATAGTGTTGGAGTATGGTTAGGGTATTTACGAACAGTAAAGGTATTTAAGTATGGTACAGGTTTTTTGAGTGTAGTAACTGTATTTGAGTATGGTAAAAGTGTTTGTGTGTAGTAATGCTATTTGAGTATGGTAACGGTATTTGAGTGTTTTTAGTAGCTTAGTGCAGGACCTATTGGGTATTGTGAATGGCTCGCTGAACTTTTTTCCAGCACTGTTGAGAATCGCAGTTATTAAACCCCTCCTGAAGAAGCGCAACTTGGACGCTTCTGCTCTTAACAGTTATAGACCCATCTCTAATCTTCCAAGACCCATCTCTAATCAGGCAAGATTATAGATTAAAAAGTAGTTTTTAATCAAATCAGTAACTACCTAGACACAAATGGTTTCTTTGATGACTGTTCAATCAGATTTCTGTCAACATCAAAGTACAGAAACTGCTCTTGTTAAGGTACTAAATGATGTTTGCCTGAATACAGATGCAGGTAAAATAACTGTACTGGTGCTGTTAGATCTAAGTCCAGCCTTTGACACTGTTGACCATAACATTCTGCTAGACAGACCTAAAAATTGTGTTGGGCTCTCAGGTACGGCCCTTAGTTGGTTCAGGTCGTACTTGGAAGGCAGGGGTCCTCCATACCAAATGGAGTCCCTCAGGGATCCATTCTTGGGCCTGTCCTGTTCAACCTGTACATGCTTCCTCTGGGTCAAATTCTTAAAGAGAATGATGTGTCCTACCATAACTATGCAGATGACACTCAGATCTGTCTAGCTCTCTCACCAAGTGACTTTGGTCAAATAGATTCATTGTGTCAGTGCCTCGCTAAAGTACTTAACTGGATGTATCAAAACGTTCTCCAATTAAATAAAGTTAGACTTTGTCTCCAAAAAAGACTTAGAGGAACTTATCCATGCCTTCATTTCCTGCAGGGTTGACAATTGCAAAGCTCTCCTCACTGGGATTCCCATAAAGTCAATTAGAGCTCCGGCTCATTCAAAATGCTGCTGCTAGAGTTCTAACCAAAACCATAAAAAGATCACATTACTCCAATTCTCAGGTATTTACACTGGCTCCCAGGCTCCCTGGCTCATCAGGTACAAGTCACTTAATGGTTTGGGTCCTAAATACATCTCTGATATGTTTGATGTATATAATCCTAGTACATTCTCTTAGGTTTGCAGGAGCTGCTCAGCTAGTGGTGAAAAGATCTGAAACTAAACATGGTGAAATGGCATTTAGTCACTATGCAGCTCACTGCTGGAACAAACCGCCCGTCTGTATCAGATCTGCGCCAACTGTAGCCAGTTTTAAAAAGCTGCTTAAAACTGCACTATCCTCCTCTGCCTTCTTTTAAACATTTGCACTTCTATTGCACTTTCAATTTTCGTTTATGTATTCTTTTATTTCTTCCATTATTTTATTCTGTTTTATTCTGCTTTATTTTGTATTCTATTTCTGTAAAGCACACTGAATGACCTTTTGTGTACAGCAATGTGCT
Organism: Brycinus macrolepidotus; assembly: GCA_037974445.1. Lineage (NCBI taxonomy): Eukaryota > Metazoa > Chordata > Actinopteri > Characiformes > Alestidae > Brycinus > Brycinus macrolepidotus. The sequence continues at coordinate 15,351,927 of JBBPCZ010000019.1, read as the reverse complement.
ACATAAATAAATTTAAACTTGAACTTGAGTACGGTAATTTAAGTATAGTAATGGTATTAACTGTGGTACAGATTTTTGAGTCTAGAGATGGTATTTGAGTATGGTTAAAGTATGTGAGTGTAGTAACAGTATTTGACTGCAGAAATGATGTTTAAGTATAGAAATGTATTTGAATGTAGTAGTGGTATTTAAACATGGGGGTGGGGGGTATCTGAGCATGGTAATGGCATTTATGTATAGTAATGGTATTTGAGTATTTGAGAGATCTCTAATGGCTCTGAATGCCATCATAATCATTGAAAAAATGATCCTGGGTCATGCTGAGCAGCAACGGGTGGAAAGGGAAGCATTTTATTTGATGAATGGCTGCATGTGCACAGGCAAAAAATATCAAGTACTTTATTAAATACAGTTTTTTTGAAAATATAAGAGGACTTAGGTTTTTATTCAGGCAGCATAAAATTTTACTCTCCAAAACACTCCTGGCATTGGCTTTTGTAGTGAGAACTAAAGAGGTGTTCCAATAAATGACACAGATGATTTCTGCTCTTTCTCTCTCTTTCTTTCTCCCTCTTTATCTCCCTTTTCTCTCTTTCTCTGTCTGATCTCTCTCTCTTCTCACACTCTCTCATTCTTTCTCTCTCCCTGCCTTTTCTCTTCTCTCCCTTTTCCTCTCTCTCTATTGTTCTTTCTCTCTGTATTCCCTCTCTCTTCTCTCATTCTCTCCCTCTCCCTTTCCTCTTTCTTCTCTTTCTCTCTCCTCTCTCTCTCTCACTCTCTCTCTCTCTCATGCCTCCACTTCTCGCACTAAAATAAATATACAAATATGTGCAGTGGAATAATGGAATGTTTCTTTGTCAGAAACTCTCGTTGTGTTTCCCCTCTTTTCTGGTCTGAACAACACGTCTCTGGATCCTTCTCGGAGGAGGGCGCATCAATTCTGCCCGACATAAATTAATAACTGCAGGCTGGGCGTCAGACAGCGGGACGGGCCCTTGACGGCGTCCAATAGCGAAATGGATGTGTCGTGCCAAGGGTAGAGGAGAGATAGTGGATGATTTCTGATGGGCTGTTGGTGTCAGAGTGAGCGCTGGAGGAGCAAGAGGAGCTCGTATAACACGCTGGCTGTTTGGCCTGGCTTTGACTCCCTTCGTCTGCCTGACATTATTTACAGCCAGAAAACGGCGGCCGGTCATGTGTCGCAAACCTCAAGGTGTCTGTGCGATAGTGCTTGTCCTCAGCATTCTAGCCTCAAACTAAAGTCTCCTTTTCATTCCTGAAGACTTTTCCACCTTCTCCATCTTCTCCCTTTCCATCTTCTCCATCTTCTCCACATTCTCCACCTTCTCCACCTTCTCCACTTTCTCCACCACCTCTTATGCCACCCTTCATTTCTTCCTGTTATGCTTCCAAAGATTCAGACTTTCTTGTGTTTTTAATGTAATCTTGAGGAACAGTACTCCAGGCTTCCTGAAGGACTTTCAAAAGCTCTCATTTTCAGTCCAGTCCCTGAACCTGACCAGTTTCAGAGGAAAGTTTTTTATCTGTTAACCCACACAGTGACCTTTGTATGAAACATTCAAGCAGAACAAAGCACATCTAACTTAAGGCCTGAACCAGTGAAGAAACTGGTGCAGATGATTCCAGATGATCAGGCGGTGATCAGTGTACTGGTGGTGCTGAATGCTGAGTGGTTGGAACACCTTTATCTAGGCACCTTGTATCTTTAGGTACTTTGTAGTCTGTCGCAGTGAAACATTTGTTTCCATTTCTTTCATTTAATCTACTCAGTATGTCAAAGATAAGAAAATTAGCATTTTGCACCAACAAGGTGATTCAAAGCAAAATATAAAGAAATGTTGGGTGGCTCAAGACTTTTGCACAGTATTGTATGTTAGATCAGAAGGTTGAAAATTGAGAAAACATCATAAAGGATGAATGGTAAGGACTTTCCAAGGTGATTTAATTGTTAAATTAACAAAGAAATGGGAAATACCCAAATTTATATGGATTTAAAAATGATCAAAGGATATAAAAGTGATTGTAATCTATGAATATAAAAAGCTAATTTCAGACACTCATAAATGAATGCATTTGTAAAATAGTGTGAATTAAACTATTACTTTGACACTAAAAAACAGGAAAAAATATGGTTACAGGGGGTTGGAATTAACTAGGAGAAAAAAATGCTTGGAGGAAAACAGACGTTTCTTCAAAATTCATCAACACATCATATACGTTCTTCGGTTTGAAATTCTGGACACATTTATTTTGACTGATGTACCCCTTTCTGGGGGGAATTTATCTTTTTCAGGCTCCCCTTCTGGCACACCTTTCAAAGGAGGTACCAAAATAAAATTCCAGGTTGAAGAATGCTGAAAATATCGTTGTCCTCTGTTTCTGTGGCCTCAGATGAAAGTAGGAAGAAAAGAAAGAGGCCAGGATAAAGGCAAGGTCGTGCATTTGTGTGTGTGTGTTTGGGATGGGGGCGTTGGGGGTATTAGAGACCCTATTATTGGACCTATTCCAATAATCAATTGATCATTAACAGAAGAGTCCATTTTCATTTAAAGGGCTTTACTGGCCCATAACCTGTTTTTCAGCAGATTATAACTCTGTTACACTAAACACCTCTATGGATTTCAGCTGGACTGGAATTTTCCGGAGATCTTTCTCACCGGCAACTGATATTCTATCTCCCGCTGGGTCGGTTGGGTGCCTCTTTTTTTTTCCTAAGGAGCTCCGACTGCTTTATAATATGCTCTCGGGCAGCACAAGTGCTCCTTGTCAGAAAAGCGTGTCGGGAGACGATGGACGATGGCGAGGGAGGGATTATTTAGAAAATGGAATCACTTGTGGAAATCCTATTTTCCACTTTCCTCCAGGATTTCAGGCCCAGGTCTGTGAAAGCCCATTAAATCAATTATCAATTTGGCCAATTAAAGGCTCGTTGTGTCCGGGAGGGAAGAGGTCTGAAGAGGTCTTGATGGTGAACAGGGTTTTCTGCAGCCAGGTCGGTGATACTGAAGCGTTTCCATTCCATTTTCTGTATTTAGGACTTTATTTAACCCTTAGAACCCTTAGTGTATTAGTAAAATCTGATTTCAACAAAGAGAAATAGTGTAAAACAGACTAAAACCATTGTTTGCTCTCCTACACATTCACTGTTTTCTGCTCTATCACTCAACGCACTGCCACTCAGTCGGTCTCCGGAACCCCTCCCTCTGTGAGTTTTCCCCACCCTTTTTTGCACAGAGACTATACTAAAAGTTTGTTTCTAAGACCTAAACTAAAAGAAATTTGGGCATTTTTGTTCTTTATGGGCATTAGCGTGTGATGCCATTTTAAAAACACAATAGTGGTTTTATTTTTACATTTTTTAAATGACTATAACTTTGGTTCTGCTTCACATAAGAACACCAAACAAAGCTCAGCATGAGGTCTGACACCTCGAGCATCAACACAAACTGGGGGAACTTCCATATAAGGAGCTGTTTTGCTGTATGATGACAATTTACCGTTGTTGCACTTCAAGCACGAATCCGTGCTGCTCAGATTCTAGGGGTAAAAGGGGCACTTATCACTTAAGCATCACTTCCTCTGTGGGAAACTGGCCCACTGGTCTACTCACCTCTCATTGTGTTGCCACAGTGGTGTAATGTTCTCCTTGTCCTTTACCTGTTTTTTGGAGTTTTGTAATGTTCTGTCTTCTCCATGTTTTCTTGTCTATGTTGTTGTTGACATTCTCCATGTGTCTTTGTTTATGAGTCTGTTCCATGTGAGTATGTTTTGGTCTTAGCCCCGTCTTAGCCCCGCCCCCATGTTATCATGTTCACCTGTCTAGTTCCTGTCTCCGCCCCTACCCAGTCATTGTCATTTCCTTAGTAAATTTAAATACCCCTGTATTTCAGTCTGTGTTTGTGGATTCTTTGTAAAACCTCTTGCCATGCTGCTCTTTGTAAAACTTGCTTTTGGAAATTTGTTAGGGCAATTTCTAATCTTCAATCACTTTGTTGGTGGGAAAAATACTATTTTCTGCCTGTTGAACTGTCTTATGTTTAGCATGTTGAGTAGATTAAATGAAAAAAATGGAAAAGTTTTACTTCAGCCTCTGTGTACCCCTGTAACAGTGCAGTCGTACAGTGTCAGAAACCACATAAGCAAGTCTGTTATAGATTACCAAACATCTCCACACACTCTGGGGTGAGTGTATGATGGTTTAAGCCTGTAGGTAGCATGCCCAGTTAATCACACACATGCCTCAAACCATGTGGAGGTGTTTTGACATCTGTAATAGACTTGCTTATGTGGTTTCTGACACTGTACGACTTACTGTCTCTTGTAGACTACAGTAATAGACAGTGATCTTGACTAGACCTCTAATTAGCTTCCTTAACTAATTAGTCTTGTAGCTCTATATTGCTGTCTATTGCGGTAGTCTACTAGAGACAGTAAGTCCTACAGTGTCAGAAACCACATAAGCAAGTCTGTTAGAGATTACCAAACACCTCCACAAGCTTTGTGGTGAGTTTGTGCTGATTTTGGGCAGCAATTAGCATGTCTATATCATCACACATGCACACACCTCAAAGCATGTGAAGGTGTTCGATGATCTGCAATAGATTTGTTTATGTGGTTTCTGACATTGTTGGACTCTAATAGACTAGAAAATAATAGACAGCATTCTCGAGCTACAAGGCTAATTAGTAAAGGAACCCAATTTAGAGATTTATTTGAGAGTCACACAGTGTCAGAAACCACATAAGTGAGTCTGTTAGAGATTACTGAACACTTCCACACTCTTTATGCAGTTAGCATGTCTAAATCATCACACACTCATCCCAAACCATGTGGAGGTGTTCGCTAATCTGTAATAGACTTATGTGGTTTCTGACACAGTAATATGACAAGACTAATTAGTAAAAGGAAACTTAATAGAGATCTATTACTGTCTAGTCTATTGGAGACAGTAAGTCCTACTTATGTGGTTTCTGTACGACTTATTGTCTCTTATAGACTACAGCAATAGACAGTGATCTTGAATGGACCTCTAATAAGCTTCCTTAACTAATTAGTCTTGTAGCTCTATATTGCTGTCTATTGCAGTAGTCTATCAGAGACAGTAAGTCCTACAGTGTCAGAAACCACATAAGCAAGTCTATTAGAGATTACCAAATACCTCCACATGCTTTAGGCACACTAACTTCAGGCCTAAACCTTCACACACTCACCACAAAGTGTGTGGAGGTGTTCAGTAACCTGTAATAGACTTGCTTAGGTGGTTTCTGAGACTGTACATCTCACTGTGTCTAATAATTAAACATCAAGCAAGGATTTCTTGGCTGATCGGCTACATTTAGGGTCATTTACATTGTCCACCACGTCTGTTTGTCCACACATACTCTGCCCCAGTGTTTAAAGACTCAGCTGCTACGATGACAAGCATCACATCCTATAAACTATCAGGTGTAATCGCTTTCAGAAAGTCGCCCCACGTAACAACGACCGTCTTCATGAAGCTGCTCACCTTCTCGTCCTGACTTTTCCTTCCGTTTGTCTTTCTGAAGGAAACTCGCTTCATTCTTGATGTCATCGATCGGTGTCGTCCCTGACTTTGTCATCCAGGCTGGATAGCTTAGTTTCAGGAGGACGATTCATTTATTGTTGAAGTGATTTTTTCTTTTTTGCTTCATTTCTTTATTTCTTTCCTTGTTTTATTTTTTCAGCACTGCCGAGAGCTTCCTGTGGCGGACCGCCTCGTTATCATAATCTCGGGCTGATTATTGATTTTTGATTATGTCTGCAGCGAGCTCTGCAGACGGGAGGTTTTGTGGGTTATAATTTGACTTGGGGCCAGAAGCTCGGCCCCCATATTGATGAGCTTCGTGCACTTTTTATTTTCTGTGTGTTGTTCTATCTACAGATTGGTGGTCAGTGTGTAATATAAACACACACACACACACACACACACACATGCAGTGTCTGTGTGCCCTAGGGGTGTAGCGATATGATGAATGCTGAGAGTTTTTCACAAGTTGAAACAGATGTTTAAGAAAAGCAGAAAATTATGCAGACAAACAATTCCCCCCACTTTTTTTTTGCATGTTCTTTTTGTATGTGCCTTTGATAATATCATTCTTATGTCCCCACTCCATTCCCCCTTTTGAAATTTATTTTATTTAAATAATTTATACATTTATTTTTTCTGCTGCACTATATGTATGTATAGTGCCTGTTGGGGTTATCCTTCTTTGTGAACAGTTTCTGTCCAAAATGCTGGAACAATTTTGGACAAAAAGGTAAACAGGTAAAACAAGTTTTAAACAGGTAATAAGTGCGATGCCTCACTGTGTCTCCATGTCTTTTCAATGTTTGGTGGTGTTTACATTTGCCATGTTAGTACATTGTTGTTTTGGTTCATGCCCCACCTTAGCCCCGCCCTGTCTGCTCACCTGTGTCCTGTTCGTGTCTCCTCCCGCACCCAGGTGTCTCCACTGACAGGTCTTTATATAAATACTTTGGTTGGTTCTTTGTCTGCACTGCCCTGTTTATTTTTCAGTGCCATTATATGGGTTTATGTTTTTGTTGTTTTGTTTAAGTTGTTATTTAATAAACTGGACTACACAAATACATCCTCCCTCTCACCCCCAACCTCACACGCACATACACATCTTTTAGACAGTTTTTGACACAGCAGTAAACTTAATAAACAAATGATACAATGTTTTGTTTCTATGATGATTTGAAAATGTTTTCGATGTACTATATACAGGATCATACAGTGACTGTAAAGTGATATAATAACTGATAGTGTGTGTGTGCGTGTGACTGTGTAGTCAGTTCAAAGGTCTTGCATTTGTAAATATTAATATACTCAGATATATGCATGCATATTTAACACACTCACTCATGCATGTGTGCTTACTCATTCATATATATATTTATACATGCCCCAAGTCTTCAAGATCCAGTGCTGCAGATTCAGTTAATGTACCAAAAGTTAATAAGAAAGAAAGTTTGTTTGTTATTTGTTTATTTATCTATTTTAATTAATTGATTAATTTAAAAAGTGGGCTTCAATGTCGTATGACTGTATGTGTCTAAAAATGTTCTACCCTTCCCAGCCCCAGGACTCCACACCGGTCAGCAGCCCGCTGTCAGCTCTGAGGGTGATTTTAGAGGAGCACTTACGGCGCACTGTTCTGTAGACACGCGTGTTTTTGCTGAGACCAGCTGCTCCGGGCCGTAATTGAGTTTTCGGGGGCGAGGTGGACAGGCCGCGGGCCACTCTGCAGAGATTACACTCTGAGTGGCGAGGAGAGATTTGGCTTTTCTTCCATTTTATCGGCGCCGTACGTGGCGTGGCCAATCTGAGTGCACTCCCGCGGTGGCAGCGGTGGACGGTGAGGATGAGGAGGAGAGGAAGGGGATTAGACCATTGAGCTGTCCGAGTCTCTGGGGGGATTCAGTCCGAACACTAATACAAGCTCTTTACTGGGTGAGGCAGGGTCACACACATCCTGCTGAGAGAGCGACCACACACTGCTCCTCAATGGGTTCACTTTCATGCTCAAACTTGAGGGTTAGCGCTGGTTAGCTAACCTGGGTAAAGGAGGCCGGATAAGCCCATTCCCTACTGCATGCAAACTTAGGGCAGTTTAAATAACCTGTGACAGCCTGGGCTAACCTATAAAACCTACTATATTTCAATGAAAGCTCAGGTTAGCTCTGGTTAGCAATTAGGGCAGTTTAGGTAAACTACAGCAGCCTGGGCTAGACAACAAAATCTGTGATAACCTACCAAAGCGTGGGCTAGTGCAGGCTAGCTTACCTGGCTAAAAGTAGCTGGATAAGCCCAGGTGATCTTGCCTGCTGCATGCTAAATTAGAGCAGTTTAGATAACCTACAACAGACTGGGTAATTCAGGTTAGTTTAACTGGCTAAAGGAAGCCATATAGGCCAAGGTAAGCTTACCTGCCGCATGCTAAATTAGCTCATTTTAGACAAGCAACAACAGCCTGGGCTAACCTATGAAACCTACTATAACTCACAAAAGCTTGAGTTAGCACTGGTTAGCTCACCTGACTAAAGAAAGCTGGATAAGTTGATCTTACCTGCCACATGCTAAATTTGCTCAAAATCAGAAAACTTTATTGATCCCAAAGGAAATTGCTTAGTTTAGATAACCTACAACAGCTTAGCTAGATCAGGTTAGCTCACCTGGCTAAAAGAAATCAGATAAGACCAGGTGATCTTACCTGCCGCATGCTAAATTAGCTCAGTTTAAGATAAGATAAGATAAACCTTTATTAGTCCCACAAGTGGGAAATTTGCATTGTTACAGCAGAAAGTGGACAGAATAACGATAAGAGCAGCAAAAACAATAGAATAAAAACTATAACACACAACAGTAAAAAGTACACTATACAAATAATCTAAAAATATAAATATGGACATTTGTGTGTATTGAAAAATATATGTATATATAAACCTATATAAGTATATGTATGTATGTACACAATAGACCTATATAAGTATATTTATGTATGTTTAGATAACTTACTACAGCCTTGGCTAACCTATGAAACCTATGATAACCTACGAAAGCTCAAGTTAGCCCAGGCGATCTTACCTTTTCTTGAGTTCTTCTCTGTTCTTGGGTTCTCATGGACTTGCATCTAGTACATATTCTAGGAAGATTCTGTATCTCACCTGTCACTTAAGTCTATTTACATCATCCGTATTTTTTAAAATGTTTTCATTATCTTAGTATTAGGCTTCTCTAATATCTCCTTAATTTGACTTATTTGTAAACTTTATTGCACAGTTTCTTGGCTGATTCAGGGACACATTTCACCACATGCTGTCAATGTGACAAACAAAGAACTTCAGCAGAAGTTCAGAGCTGGTTTGGAGGTGATGGAAAAGAACGGTTCTTGTTTCCTGTGCGTGGTGGGTTTGGCCGTCTCTCTCGCGGTTTGTAATGAATCTGCCCGGCGGCAGTGTGAATCCGAAGGGCTCACGTGGACACCTGGAGCCGAGTGGCTTCATTTGTGAGGCTTCTTGAGGATTATTGGTTTGTGTGGTGGAGGAGAACGTGCAGAAACATCTCTGTGTGCAAACAAAGACCACCTCCTTCACCAACTCTCTCCATTCTCTGGTACTCGCTCTAAATATCTCTCTCTCTCTCTCTCTCTATCTTTCTCTCTCTCTCTTTCTCCTTCTCTCTCTCCCTCTCCCCCTCTCTCTTCTTTCTCTTCTGTTTCTCTCTCATCACTCTTTTCTCTCTTTTCTCTCTCTCCGTCTCTCCCTCTTTTTCTCTTCCGTTTCTCTCATCTGTTTCTCTCTTCTGTTTCTCTCGTCACTCGTTCTTTCTCTTGTTCTCTCTCTCGTCCTCTCTCTTTTCTCTGTTCTGTTTCTCTCTCTTTCTCTTATCACTCACTCTTTCCCTCTTTCTCTTTCACCTATCCCCCTCTTTTCTCTCTCCCTCTTTTCTCTCTCCTGTTTCTCTCTGTCTGTCTTGTCACTCGCTTTTTTCTCTCTCATCATCACACTTTCACTTCTTCTCTTCCATTCTTTTTCCTCATTGCCTCTCTGTCTTTCTCTGATGCTCCCTCTCCTTTTCCAATATTTTTTTCTTCCTCCCCTACTTTTTTCTTTTCTGTCTCTCTTTCCTCTCTCTCACTCTCTCTTTCCCCTTTTCTCTCTGTGTTCTCTCTTTCCCCTCCCTCATCCTTTGCTGCTCTGATTTCTTTCCTCCTTCTCTTCTTTTTTCCCTCCCTCTCTCTCTCTCTCTCTCTCTGTAAACTGCTGACTGGCTGTAGTGTTGGGGGCTGTGCTAAACAGCCTGAGGCTAAATCTCTGCTAACATGAGGCCTCTCTCACTGGGGGTTTTCTCACTGTGCCCCCTCCCACACTGCCCCCCCCCTCAATCCCCACTCCACCTGGACCAGGCCAAGGCCTTCAGCAGTGTGAGGAATGGAATAATCAGTGAGGAACGAGTGTGTCTCCAAATCCCTCCCTTCAGTAACGACACACAGCTCACGCCCACCTCCAGCCCTGCACGAGCCGAATACAAGATTTAAGGTGAGAATTCAGTGCTGTGCAAAAATCTTAAGCCCCCCTCCTTTCTTTATATTTTGCTTCGAATCCGCTTGTTGATGCAAAAATACTATTTTATTTCTGTCAAACTGTCTTATCTTTCCCATATTAAGTAGATTAAATGAAAGAAATGGGAACAAATGTTTTACTGCGACAGGCTGCAAAGAGCCTAAAGATACAAGGAGCCTAGATAAAGGAGTTCCAACCACTCA